>JAJQKJ010000043.1:0-182500 GCA_029574335.1 Rana kukunoris
AAGCTGGATATGGATATCTGGTTTGCTTGGAAGATAATTAAAACGGTCTGGTGAATGTGTCTTGTATGTTTTGTTCAGAATAGTCTGAATTACATTTAGTTATTTGGCTTATGTTGTTTTTTTAAGGCAAAAATGCAATGTTTTTAGTTAGGCATAAGAAATATAGCTTGCATCAAAGTCACACACAGCTAGTCTTTAAAGACCATTTTTTTGGTAGCTGAATCCTGTTACACTGCCTAAAGTGGTTGTAAACGCTCTACTTCAACTTTAGGTCATTGTAATCTGCATCGATAATGCTGCTAATCGGTGCCTGTGAAACCTCACTTACTGGCAAAATCTTTCCACAATCATTTCTGCAAACGTTTATGACGTCACCGACACACGCGCAGTACGTAGTTCGATTTACGGCATGCTATGTGTGCCGTTTCCGTGTCAACAACGCTATTTCCCCTGGAAACAGCACAGCACAGGAGCCTTGCGATACTGTGGCTTCCCCCATCTGCTTCCCGGTTCTCCCCTTGTGACTGTGAGACATCACATAGGGGAAGTGAACCAGGGCCTCTCAGAGACATCCATAAAAATAAGCAGCTCAAGATTTCGGCTGGAGACCAAAGGAAGGGCGGAAATGACATCCATGAGAGGAAGTGGATATAATTTACAAAATAAGAAAAGGGCAATTGCAAAGCTCTTTTTAACTACCTATAAATATGTGAGGCATGCAAATGATGATTTTTTGGATAATATATAAAAAAAAATAAAAACTTGAAGGGGTCAGTTATAAGAAAAATATTCGGAAGTATGTTTTTTTTTTTTTTTTATAATAACTCTTACATGTAATGTCATATTTTATTATTACACATGTGCTGCAAAATATGGAGCTTCACTGAATTCATCTTGGTCTGGAGCATTATGGATAACATTTAGACCGCTCTAACTAAAAATTATTAAGAAATATTTAGTACATTACTCACAACTCCAAAACGATGTAAAAATGGTCCTCTGTGTCAAAAAAGTTTTCAATCTTAATGATACAAGGCTGAAAAAAAGAAAGAATTTAGTATAATGCAAACTGAATTAGCGCTTAATACATTTTTAACTTGTTTATGTCATTACATGTTTCTTCTAGATTATGGAAAACAGCATTTCCATCCTGGCATGTGTGCCATCGGCCATTCAGGTTCGTGGATAGCCAACATCAGGAGCTAAATAACATTGCTAGGACAATAAGGAGTCCATTTGAACAACACCTGTACTACAGGGAGGACTTGAGGAAATAGGTTAGAAAACACTTAGGGAGGTAGAAGAATGATTAGTAAACCATTAGTCAATAGAAATTTAATGATGTCACCTAAGTTGAACTTTACCCATATAACAAGAAACATACATTCCACATTAATAATTATGCTACCAAAAGGAGTGTGTGCTGTAAATTGCCTCCAGCATTGCTCCTGTTTCTTCTTGCTGGAGGCTGACATTTTTGCTGAAGCCTAGAGCCCCTGAGCAGCAGGAAATAATAAAGAGTAACTAAGCCCATCAATTTAACACTTTATGAAAAACAGTTACATTCCTGGAATGCTGGTATTCCTAACGGTCACATTTGCTTGTGTCCTCAACTAAACAGTCAAATCATCAAATGGCTGGTGTCATAACAGATTACATGTGCAGCAGCATACACATCAAAACAGGAGCAGCTTCCTGGGCTGTAAAAGATAGGAGAGTTTAATTCCACTTTAAGGCTGTCAGCAGATGGGCCTCTACAAACTCGTCAGTGTCTAAAAATGGAGAGCAACTGAGCATGTGCAGAGCAGGGCGAGACCATGTATTACTACATTTTAAAAACAGTATAGGCATTTATTTTTAATGTTTTACATAGCTACTATACCTGCAAAATGGAGCAGCCTGAAGTGATCTAGCAGACTTCATTTTATGACTAAAGTTCCACTTTAAGTGTGCATTGAATATCATCATAGATGAAAAGTGTAGCGCTAATGCGGGGGTCCTATATGGGATCTCCCCAGTGTGATTTAAGAAGTAGGTGACTCAGACCCTACTATTCCAAGGGCCAGAGTGGGGAAAATATATTTCAAAAAAAGTTTCCCTCTAGGTGACCATTAAACATGTCATCAAGATTCATAAGTATTCAAACTCATTTACCAAGACAAACAATAAAAAAGGAAACTACTGTGAATATGTGATAAAACCATGCGATATGAGAGCATACAATAGCACAAAGTCCACTGTGAATAACTAAGGACAACCAATCACATAAGACTTCAGTCCCAACACCTAATAGGTGTGACTCATATGTCCTTCTTGTTGATCGACTTGAATGCGATATATATTTCAAGAAGTGATCTTCACACTCTGCACATATACAAATAGATGGGTACCCTTACCGGATAAGATGGACCCTCACCTCACCATACGGCGGGGGGTCTTACGAGCTTTTATAGACCGATTGTCTAATCCGGTTACCATCAGGATTGTAGTCATAGGCAGGGGTGATCTCCAAAGTGTATCGGTTTTAAATCAGTTTTAGGATTCGCACTGTGATGGTGCCCAGTAGCTCTCAAGCGCAGGAAGGGAAAAATAAAGAAAAAAAGCTTCTCATAGTGTAAAAATTTTAAATTTAATAAAAAATTCCAAAACATCACACACTTGTAATAGGAACCATAAAAAAAGAGAATTAAAAACACAGGAAAACCACACGTGTAAAGAAATAAATTATGGAAAAAAAAGGAACAGCAGCAACTTTCCCCTTTGATGGGTGGACAAGAGTGTTTTCCCAAAGAAAAAATGCAGTGGAGACTTTCAGTAATTCAGCAACCCGACCGGTTTCGTCTAAAATAGACTTCAACTGGGGTGTTGAAGTTGAAGTCTATTTTAGACGAAACCGGTCGGTCCACCCATCAAGGGGGAAAGTTGCTGCTGTTCCTTTTTTTCCATAAGTTATTTCTTTACACGTGTGGTTTTCCTGTGTTTTAATTCTCTTTTTTTATGGTTCCTATCACAAGTGTGTGATGTTTTGGATTTTTTTTATTAAATTTAACATTTTTACACTATGAGGAGCTTTTTTTCTTTATTTTTCCCTTCCTGCGCTTGAGAGCTACTGGGCACCATCACAGTGCGAATCCTAAAACTGATTTATCCTGTGGACACCGATACACTTTGGAGATCACCCCTGCCTATGACTACAATCCTGATGGTAACCGGATTAGACAATCGGTCTATAAAAGCTCGTAAGACCCCCCGCCGTATGGTGGTGTGAGGGTCCATCTTATCCGGTAAGGGTACCCATCTATTTGTATATGTGCAGAGTGTGAAGATCACTTCTTGAAATATATATCGCATTCAAGTCGATCAACAAGAAGGACATATGAGTCACACCTATTAGGTGTTGGGACTGAAGTCTTATGTGATTGGTTGTCCTTAGTTATTCACAGTGGACTTTGTGCTATTGTATGCTCTCATATCGCATGGTTTTATCACATATTCACAGTAGTTTCCCTTTTTATTGTTTGTCTTGGTAAATGAGTTTGAATACTTATGAATCTTGATGACATGTTTAATGGTCACCTAGAGGGAAACTTTTTTGAAATATATTTTCCCCACTCTGGCCCTTGGAATAGTAGGGTCTGAGTCACCTACTTCTTAAATCACACTGGGGAGATCCCATATAGGACCCCCGCATTAGTGCTACACTTTTCACCTATTTCTGTTTACAAATATCCATTTTGTTGTGTTGGCTGCTTGACCCATATTCACTTTTTTCCTAGTTAGCGCAATATATTATTACACCATCTTCATTGAATATTATCACCATCATAAAACAAACAAGAAAATATATGTCAATACGTTTACTTACATGACTAATTTTTTTTAGAATTTCAATTTCTGTGCCTGCGGAAATGGTGTGGTTCTACAGAAAAGAAGATTTACATTTTTTTTAGTTCATGTCCCAAGACAGGGGTCTCCAAACTTTTTAGCCCCGAGGGCCACATTTTAGATTTAACAAATATTTGCGGGCCTAAAAAATTGGTTATTTATAAATAAATGAATAAAATCATAGCCTTTCCGCATGTCTGTTTACCCGTCAGAGTCTCACTGCACATTGTGTCCCCATCAGAGCATTTCCACACGTCTGTGTCCCCACCAGACCCTTCCACGCATCTGTGTCCCCATTAGAGCCTTTCTGCACCTCTGTGTCCCCCATCAGTCTCTCCCCAATACCAGTGTCCCCCATATCTATGTCCTCCATCCATCAGAGTATCAGTGCTCCCAGTAGAGTCTCCCAGTATCAGTCTCCCCAGAAGAGTGTCCAAATCCTCAGTGTCCCTGTCAGCAGTGTCCCCAGCATCAGTCTCCAAATCGGCAGTGTCCCCAGCAGAGTCTCCTGTATATGTACATTTGCCTCTTGCCTTGAGCAGTTCTTCTGCACCTCCAGACTCCCACCTGCTGCTACACACATGGAAGAATCTCCAATACAAACAGCGGGCAGGACGCCGGAAGGTGCCACCCTGATGTCAGTCGTCATTGGTTGCTAGGACAGGCAGTCCCAGCAGCCCATTCTCAGCGCAGCGTGGCAGCATGGGAGGGTGTGGGGGAGCGGCTTTGTTTGCCGGACCTGCCAGTCATACTGTCTATCTGCTGCTTTTAAAGGCAAAGATCTGCAATGCTATAAGTGTCGTGAGCCGCGGGCCAGGGAAAAGGCACTATTGGCCGGATGTGGCCCGCAAGCCAGGGTTTGGAGATGCCTGTCCTGAGAGACCAAGTTTCCAAGCCAACCAATTGTGCAACAAATGTTGGCGAGCATAGCAGATAAAATATAAAAAAACAAAAACAACACAGCATGCTTGATTTTAACAAACTATAGCATTTTGTTTGAGAAATTAAAAAAACAAAACAATTTTCACACAACATTTTCTATAAAACTAAATGCACCAGAAAACAAAATCGTACTTACCAAAGAAGCAGAACTCATCCGAAATGAGTGTTTACTTATAATTTTCACAGCCACTTTCTTGCATGTCAATTTTTCAAAGGCCAGTTTAACTTCACCACAAGCCCCGCTGAAATAACAGAAGAACTTAAAGCTGAGACCAGAGCTCCAGAATAAAGACACACATGAAACCCCTTCATAAAAACTAAAGTGCAAAAGTATAACAAAACCTTCTAAAGTCAGGTCATGCAATCACATTGCCATGCTTTCCATTTCAAAGGCTGCAGCCCCAAGAGAAGGGGTTTCTGAAGAGCTTGTATTAACCACTTACATTTACGTCGGTACTTTAAACACTTCAGTACTGTGGGTGTTTTTTCAGATTTGGTGTTTACAAGAATAAAACATTTTTTTTTGCTAGAAAATTACTTAAAACCCACAAACATTATACATATTTTTTTTCTAACACCCTAGAGCAGTGGTCTCCAAACTGCGGCCCGGGGGCCAGATGTGGCCCTTTGCTTGATTTTTTGCGGCCCTTGGGGTGCTTTTTTATTTATTGGCACCAATGATGGGGCAGAATTCCTCCCAATGATGGGGCAGAATTCCTTCCAATGACACCAATGATGGGGCAGAATTCATCCCAATGATAAGGCAGAATTCCTCCCAGTAATGGGGCAAAATATCTCCCAATGACACCAATGATGGGGTCCAATGACACCAATGATGGGGTCCAATGACACCAATAATGGGGGATTTTGTACTCCTGATGGCCACAGTCCGGCCCCCTTAAAGTCTGGAGGACAGTAATCCGGCCCTTTGTTTAGAAAGTTTGGAGACCCCTGCCCTAGAGAATAAAATGGCATTGCAATACTTTTTGTCAAACCATATTAGCGCAGCGGTCCTACAAGCGCACTTTTTTGGGAAAAAATTCACTTTTTTTAATTAAAAAATAAGACAGCAATAAATTTGGCCCAATTTTTTTATTTATTATGAAAGATAATGTTACGCCGAGTAAAATGATACCCAACATGTGACGCTTACAAATTGCGCCCGCTCGTGCATGGCGTCAAACTTTTACCCTTAAAAATCTCGATAGGCGACGTTTAAAAAAAATTCTATAGGTTGCATTTTTTGAGTTACAGAGGAGGTCTAGGGCTATAATTATTGCTCTCGCTCTAACGATCGTGGCGATACCTCACTTGTGTGGTTTGAACACAGTTTTCATATGCAGGTGCTACTCACCTATGCGTTCGCTTCTGCGCGCAAGCTCGTCGGGACGGGGCACTTTAAAAAAAAATCTTATTTTTTCTTATTGATTTTCTTATTTTTTACACTGAAAAAAAAAATTGATCACTTTTATTCCTATTACAAGGAATGTGAACATCCCTTGTAATAGAAAAAAGCATGACAGGTCCTCTTAAATATAAGATCTGGGGTTAAAAAGACCTCAGATCTCATAATTAGACAAAAATGCAAAAAAATAAATAAAAATTTAAACAAATTTTTTCAAATGACAAAAAACAAAAAAAAAAGTTTCTTTAAGACGCTGGGCGGGACTGACGTTTTGACGTCACTTACGCCCAGCAGAGCTATGGGGACGGGTGAGGGACATTTTTCCCTCACTCGCATCCCCACACAGCAGCTGAGCGAACCCGATCGCCTCCGCCGCTACCGACAGCTCCGGTAAGCGGCGGAGGGCGCGGGCCTCTCCTGCCGCCCATAACGGCAATCTCGCGGCGAATCCGCCGCAGAGACTGACGTTATCTTTTACAGGACCGCTCACACTAAAGATGGATACCTCGGTTGTGGCAGCAGCTGCTGCCGTTACCGAGATATCCATCTTTAAAGTGCCGCCGTATAAAGTCGTAAGGCGGCCTGGAAGTGGTCAAATTTCTCCACCCAAAACTTTATGGACCTTGCTTTGTGCACTGGTGTGCAGTCATGTTGGAACAGAATGGGGCCCGACCCAAACTGTTCCCACAAAGTTGGGAGCATGAAATTGGCCAAAATGTTTTGGTATGCTGACACCTTAAAGCCCTGTACACACGATCAGTTTGTTTGAGAAAGACAGACCGATGGACCGTTTTCATCGGACAAACCAATCGTGTGTGGGCCCCATCATTTTTTTATCCATCGGTGAAAAAAAATAAATGTCTTATGGTTGGCTGTGGGGAAATCCATCGGTCAAATAATCCACGCATTCTCAGAATCAAGTCGACGCATGCTTGGATGCATTGAACTTCATTTTTCGCAGCACGTCATACTGTTTTACGTCACCGGGTTGGACACGATCGGATTTTTAACCAATGGTGTTTAGGCAAAACTGATGAAAGTCAGCTTCATCGGATATTTGATGAAAAAACCCATCGGATTCGATTCCATCAGATATCCGCTCGTGTGTACAGGGATTAGGAGTTCCCTTCACTGGAAACCAAGGGGCAAAGCCCAGTCCCTGAAAAACAATCGCACACCATAATCCCCACTCCTGACAAGTGCCAGAAATATGCTTGGTCTTGAAGTGGTTAAGTTCATGAGTGTGTAAATACTTTTGGTAATATAGTGTATGTTACTTAATGCAAGTTAATACAGCCTCTGCAGCAACCCCTTCTCCTAGGCTGCAGCCTTTGAAATGGAAAGCAGTGCAATGTGATAATATAGTGTGTGTAATTATATACATATATATACACACACACACACACAGTATCTCACAAAAGTGAGTACATCCTTCACATTATTGTAAATATTATATCTTTTCATGTGACAACACTGAAGAAATGACACTTTGCTACAATGTAAAGTAGTGAGTGTACAGCTTGTATAACAGTGTACATTTGCTGTCCCCTTAAAATAACTCAACACACAGCCATTCATGTCTAAACCGCTGGCAACAAAAGTGAGTACACCCCTAAGTGAAAATGGCTAATTGGGCACAATTAGCCATTTTCCCTTCCTGGTGTCATGTGACTCGTTCGTGTTACAAGGTCTCAAGTGTGACTGGGGAGCAGGTGTGTTAAATTTGGTGTCATCGCTCTCACTCTCTTATATTGGTCACTGGAATTTCAACATGGCAACTCATGGCTAAGAACTCTCTGAGGATCTGAAAAATTTTTTTTTTTGCTCTACATAAAGATGGCCTAGGGCTAGGCTATAAGAAGATTGCCAAGACACTGAAACTGAGCTGCAGCACGGTGGCCAAGACCATACAGGAGTTTAACAGGACAGGTTCCACTCAGAACAGGCCTTGCCATGGTTGAGCAAAAAAGTTGAGTGCACATGCTCAGCATCATATCCAGAGGTTGTTTTTGGGAAATAGACGTATGAGTGCTACCAGCATTGATGCAGAGGTTGAAGTGGTGGTGGTGGGGGGGGGGGGGGTCAGCCTGTCAGTGCTTAGACCATAAGCCGCACACTGCATCAAATTGGTCTGCATGGCTGTCTTCCCAGAATAAAGCCTCTTCTAACAATAATGCACAAGAAAGCCTGCAGTTTGCTGAAGACAAGCAGACTAAGGACATGGATTACTGAAACCATGTCCTGTGGCCTGATGAGACCAAGATAAACTTATTTGGTTCAGATGGTGTCAAGAGTGTGTGGCGGCAACCAGGTGAGTGCTGCTGGCACTGGGGAGCTACAGTTAATTGAGGGAACCATGAATGCCAACATGTACTGTAACATACTGAAGCAGAGTATGATCCCCTCCCTTCGGAGACTGAGCTGCAGGGCTGTATTCCAACAAGATAACCACTGCCTTGCTAAAGAAACTGAGGGTAAATGTGATGGACTGGCCAAGCATGTCTACAGACGTAAACCCTATTGAACCTCTGTGGGGCATCCTAAAACAGAACGTGGAGGAGTGGAAGGTCTCCTACATCCACCAGCTCAGTGATGTCGTCATCCAGTGGCAACCTGTGAAGCTCTGGTGAACTCCATGCCCAAGAGGGTTAAGGCAGTGCTGGAAAATAATGGTGGCCACACAAAATATTGACACTTTGGACCCAATTTGGACATTTTCACTTAGGGGTGTACTCACTTTTGTGAGATACTGTCAAATTATATATATATCTCCATATCCATTTAATTCCCGGAATGCCCGCGGCGTAGAACTATGGTTGTGAGTCACACAGCTATTCGCACCCAAGCACGTTCTGATATGTTCTAACTTGTGCTCGCCTGGATTGCAGACCAGTTGGTTCAGTCTTTGCGAATTAGTAGAAGAGACAACATATGTGCATTTTTTGCTGTTGGTGGAAAAATCTGGAGAAGCAGATTAACATCAAATTGTGCGTCCAAGGGACCGAATCTATACTCTGTAATATCTTGTATATTTTTAATTCTTGAACACTGTGTTAATCAATTTGTATTTTCTTTAATAGATATATATTTTTCGTTATTTCTATTGTTTTCTTGCCTTACCCTTTCTGAGTAATCGTTTATGTTTCCCTCTTTAATATATGGATGTGGCATTGTGAGTGCTTTTCCTTTACTTTGATTATTCACTCCATGAAGAAATCAAGTGTTTTTAAATGGCATAGAGGGTTTAGGAGGGGCAGGAAGATGTCCATGATGATGTTCCTGAACTGGGCAGCCAAAAACGCAAACGTGGACAGAGTTTGAATCCTCGTACGCTCAGATCGAATGAATGAATGATGGCAGAAGAACTGAACATGAACAGGGAAAAAGTGTGGCAGATTCTAACAGAAGAATAAGAACGATTTCAGCAAAGATGGGGTCTCAGATCGTAACAGATAAGAAAAAACATCATCTTCAAATTTTATCCAATGTTTTAAAGAATGCAGAAGTGTTTGATATATATTTTTTTTTTTACAGTCTATTCCAGGAACAGGCCAAAATCATGGATGCATCAGTTTTGTGTTTAGCTAAATGAGATGGAAAATTAACCAATACAAACACTGGTAGAGCTCTGCAGGTTTCCCTTTTCTATCATAAACCCATAAAGGAGGTTATTTTCTCATACTTGGATAGTAGACAGAGCCTACATATCTTACTGGGACATCCAGAACTGTTGGTTTACACCATAGATCAAGTCTGAAAATTTCTAGGCCATTTATGCCAAATTGCATACTGCTGTTTAAAGGTTGTGAAATCTGCCATAGATATAAGAATATGCTATAAATACGCCAATCTTCTCACTTTAATACTATGAATCGCTAATCATAAACAAAAATGCAACAAATTAGGTCAGTTTGTAGCCAGGTTTCCTGACTTGGATGCATGCATGTTTCTGGTTAGCAATTCAAAAGCATTGAAGTCAAAAGGATGAGCATAATAGCAAATGAACTGATGGGTACAGAAAGAGACATCAGTTTTTTTATCTTTGGGTTCAGGTTTCCATAAAATTCCAGTTGAATACATATAGACCATTTGTCCGATGTACTGCTGTAATAATAATAAAAAACTAAAGGCAGACAAAATGCCATTGTACCCTACCTTCCTATGGTTTTTGATATGATGTATCGGTCTCGAATTTCCTTAGGATAAACAGATTGATCATCAACCAACAGGTCAGAGAACACAAAAACTGCAAAAAATTAAAAATAAACTGTTACATGTAGAATCGCTGCAATTAAACAGTGCTATATATGGGCAAGAGTAAACGAAACCAAAGTCCCTTATATAACACATATTATTTACAAGCATTTTTTAATTAAAGGGTTTGTTAATCCATATAACTCAAACACTGCCCGACCCTCTATTATGCCGCGTACACACATACATTTTTCGGCATGAAAAAAACGTTGTTTTTGAAAAATGTAATTTAAAAAGATTGTGTGTGGGCTTCACATCATTTTTCAGGTTCTGAAAAACGTAAAAAAAAATAAAAATTCGAACATGCTGCATTTTTTCACGTCGTTTTAAACTTTGTCGTTTTTCGGGTTATAAAAAATGATCGTGTGTGGGCTAAAACAACGTTTTAAACCCGCGCATGCTCAGAAGCAAGTTATGAGATGGGAGCGCTCCTTCTGGTAAAACTGCCGTTCATAATGGAGTAAGCACATTCATCACGCTGTAACAGACAGAAAAGCGTGAATCGTCTTTTACTAACAAGGAATCAGCTAAAGCAGCCCAATGGCAAATAGAACTTCCCCTTTAGAGTGCCGTCGTACGTGTTGTACGTCACCGCGCTTTGTTCATCATTTTTAAAAACAACGGTGTGTGGGCAACGTCGTTTTTAAAGATAAAGTTGGAAAAAACGTTGTCTTTTGAACATGCTGAAAAATGATCGTGTGTACGCGACATTAGACATGGCATAGCACACTTCATTATTTTTTTACAAAAACTAGCGTTGTAAATACCCATTTAGAGCTGTCTTCAGATCAGTCACATGACTCGCGGCCACTGTACAGCTCCAATGGATGGCTTCTGCAGGAGGGGCCGTGATCTTCCCATGATGTCAGCCAGGGATGATCACATGGCCGATTAGTCTCTCCTGCAGTAGCCATGAAAACCGGTCAAGAGTCACATGAATCATGCCTAATAAGTATTTACAATGCTCAGTTCTATAAAAGCCTAATGCAGTGTGGTATGCCAGGATATAATAGAGAGTCTGGCAGTGAGCATTTAAATTTTATTTCACTAATAGCTGGGGGGGTGGGTTTCAGGGGTGGAGACGGAGACACACAGACACGAGCTGACAGGCAAGGAGGAGGGGGTGGCAAGGGGAAGAGAGGAGAGCAGAGAGGACAGCTGCATATGACGGAGGGCCACGGTGGTCAGGGCTCAGTAGCCCCGATTTTCATGGTCAGTACAGAAAGGGGAAAAAAGGAAGTGGCAGGTTCAGGGAGTTTTTTTTTTGAGGGGGACAGATTACACAGCACAAGCAGTGTGCTGTTTAACCTGCTTTAAGGGACCAGGAAATCTACAAATATATATTTTTTAATCTATTTAGAAAATACTGTAAAGGAGCGGTCACTTGTGAAAATCGCACCTATTCATTTGTGCATTTGTGTACTTAGACAAACCCATGAACTCACTAAAGGACGACTGATACTCAGGGATTATGGATTAAAGAAGACAAACCCTTTTCTTCCATTTTGGTTATAGTAAGAGAGGATTATAAACCCTGTAAAGTTTTCAAGTTTGTTTGTTTTTAGGCCATCACTGCACCATTGGGGAGATTGCCATTCATAAGGACACAAACAGCATTAAAAACAAACACACACACCACCACTTGCGACAGGCGTTCAAATCTCTCGTCACTTAATCTAAAACAAAAACAAAAACAAAACAAAAAAAGACTGGGCATACATTATAAAATTTTCTTGTATACTTTTCCTTTACCAAAACAATATAATAGAATATAACATGAGGTCAAACCTAAACACTTTCAATGTGTATGCAATGGGGCAGGCCCTTGTACTAAATAGTTGAAGGCAAATTTAAAAGAAATTTAAAAATAAAATTGTTAGGTTTTACCTTCAGTTCTACTTTCGGCTCAAAACACCTCAGTTTATCATTCAGAATGAAGATACAGGCTTTTACTGCCATCTTGTGACAGAATCATGTGTGAAAAGAATCTATATCTTGGGGGCAGAAAGTACAGCAAAAAGCATTGCAGAAATGCTGAAAAGCAACATGCATAGAAGTGAATACACACGATCATTTTTCAGCATGGAAAAAAAAAAACATAGTTTTTTAGCATGTAGAAAAAAACAACGTTTTTCACACTTCATCATTAAAACGGCGTTGCCCACACACCATCGTTTTAAAAAAAATATCTAGCAAAGCGCGGTGACATACAACGCCACTATAAAGGGAAAGTTCCATTCGTATGACGCCACCCTTTGGGCTGCTTTCGCTGATTTTGTGTTAGTAAAAGACAATTTGCGCTTTTCGGTCTGTTACAACGTGATGAATGCGATTACTCCATTATGAACGGTAGTTTTACCAGAACGAGCGCTCCATTCTTATATCTTGCTTCTGAGCATGCGTTTTAGCCCACACACGATCATTTTATACAACCCGAAAAACAACATAGTTTAAAACGTCATTAACCACTTCAGGCCCGCGCTACCGTCGGATGGCGGCAACAGCGCAGGCCTGAATATCCAACATGCCGTCTTTTGACGGCATGTCATTCTGGCGTTCCCAGCGCGCGCTCCAGAGCGCGCTGCGGGGAAGCCCTGTGTTGTCCGTGTCCCTTGGACACGGCCAATCACAGATCGCGGCAAACGGCCAATCAGAGCGGCCGTTTGCGATGCGATCTGTGGGCGAATGAGAGATGATCTCTCATAGATCATCTCTCATTGCCGTGTTACACAGAGACAGCGTTCTGTCTTTGGAGGGGAGGAGCCCGATCTGTGTTCCTTCCTACATAGGGACACAGATCGGTCACCCCCCCCAGTCACCCCCCCCTCCCCCCACAGTTAGAACACACCTAGCATACATATTTAACCCCTTCCTCACCCCCTAGTGTTAACACCTTCAATGCCAGTCACATTTATACTGTAATTAGTGCATATTTATAGCACTGATCGCAGTATAAATGTGAATGGCGCCAAAAATGTGTCAAAAGTGTACGAAGTGTCCGCCATAACGTCGCAATACCAATAAAAATCGCAGATCGCCGCCATTTCTAGTAAAAAAAAAAATAATAAAAAAGAATAATTCTCTCCCCTATTTTGTAAGCGCTATAACATTTGCGCAAACCAGTCGCTTATTGCGCTTTTTTTTTTTTTTTTACCAAAAATATGTAGAAGAATACGTATCGCCCTAAGCTGAGAAAAAAAAATGTGTTTTTTTTTTAATTGGGATATTTATTATAGCAACAAGTAAAAAATATTGTATTTTTCTTCAAAATTGACGCTCTTTTTTGTTTATAGCGCAAAAAATAAAAACCGCACAGGCGAATACCACCAAAAGAAAGCTCTACTTGTGGGGAAAAAAAGGACGTAAATTTTGTTTGGGAGCCACGTCGCACGACCGCGCAATTGTGAGTTAAAGCGACGCAGTGCCGGAAGCTGAAATTTTACCTGGGCAGGAGGGGGGTGTAAGTGCCCAGTATGCAAGTGGTTAAAAAATGCAGCATGTTCAAATTTTTTTTTTTGGTCGTTTTTCAGAACCCGAAAAATGATGTGAAGCCCAGAAACGATCATTTTAAATAAAAAAAAAATAAAAACAATGTTTTTTTCATGCCGAAAAATTATCGTGTCTACGCGGCATAAGATATCATTTGAATGAGCAATTTGCCATGCTGTGAATCCAGCGGCAAGAATCTACGGATTCCTGGTCTTGGGATTGACAGCTGTATGCGGATAGCTGTGGTCGATGTGCCTGTACACTGCAATGACAGGCTGGCGGTGGCTGCAGCTATTCGTGTCCATTTCCGATCATCAGTGATTATCTGCAGTGAAAGGCAAATGCAAGTTTTTTGCAGGTAAAAAAGTGCATCTATTATTTGTTTTCTTGAGCCTCCAGAGCATTGTAACCACAATCATCAGAATTTGGGTGCAATGTCAAGCTCCTACAGACTCTAAGTACAGCTGTCCGCACGTACCCCCTGTACAGGAAGGCAGGCAGTTACTGAAATTCAGGAAGAATCAAACTACTAGAGCACTGACCAGCACCCTCGGAAATTAATTGAGAACTACAAGCCTTCTGCTGCGGTGGAAGATGGGACTTGTAGTTTATTCATTCACAGAACTCTGAATGAATGCTGAGGCGTTGTATTTAAATAGCGGCAGCGGGTGCAGGGAAATGATCCCCCACCGGCTGTCACGGGGGGGGGGGGGGGGGTAGATTAGGGCAGTGTAAGGCTACTGCTTCACAACAGACGTGTATCAGAAATATGAAATGTTGGGGGTAACTTTGAAGCAGATTGATGCTCATTTACAAGTGTTTAGCCATGTTTAGAGTAGCCACTTGGATCCTGGACAGAATTTAAAAAATGTTAAACGCAGTTAAAATGACTACACCGAATCACGGATAACTGCACAGTATGAATGGCACCATTGAAAAATGAATATATGCATTTAGAAATGTTCTCTAAATGCATATAAACACAGGGTTGACAATGCCAGTGTGAATTAGGCCTAAATGAAGCTGAGATGCATATGCTTAACAGACGTAAAGCTTTGATGGTAATTTTTCTGATCAAAGGCTGTGTGGCTCTGGGCTGGGCCACAGAGTAAAGATCTCTGGAGAGGGTCAAAGATAAGTATGCAAAGATGCAAGTTGTACTTTACTAACCATGAAGTCTCCCTCAATTTAAGGCAATGGCTTAAGAACATTGAGTACGCTTGAAACATGTAAAAGTAAAAATATGTAGTCTGCAACCCACTGAGGAGATATTCTCTCACTTCCTGTGAAGGTGAAGTGAATGAGAATTTTCCAATGTGGGGACAAACAGCAAGACAAGTACTAATCAGAACAGTAAAAAAATTAGATAGCAAAAAAATACAATATAATAATAATACCATCTCTGTCCCCGTTTGGTACATTTCCCCACACATATCTGTGAAAACAACCATCTCGACAGCAATAAAAAAACTGCACAGAACTAAAGGTTCTGAACCTTTCCCAAAAAATAAACAATAACTGCTACAAGAATAAAATACCTTTGTTGGATGGGAATGAAAGTGCAATTTCAGCATTATTTGTTAAAGGCAATTTCTCCCCTCGTCCAATAAGCCGCTTGTTAAGAAAAGTTCCATTGCCACTTAAATCTTCAATGTAGGCAACAACCGACAAGCCAGATACAGCTTCCTACGACAAACACAAAAACAATTGTAGTTTTTGCTTTTAAACCCCTCAACATTGAATACTTTTCATAGAGTTTATTTTACAACTCATTTGAATGAAAGAAAAAAAATAGTACACTATAAATAGCACTATTCTGGTACTCACCCTAAAAATCCGAAAGTGCTTTTTGCTGTAAGTTTTGTATCTCTCAGTTTGATTTATTATTGGTTTATCAAAAGTATAATCACAGTGCTTGTCCCTTCCAAATTCATATTGTTCATTAATACAATCTGTTAAAAAAACAAAATATTTAGAGGATGTTTGCTAAAATTTCTCATCAAACGCAGTCATTAGTATTTTTATACATTTTATTGAAAGCAGTACTCCAGAACTGTGCATAGAGTTCAAATACTTTACAGGGCCGAATTTGGCCCTCCAGGCCATTTCATGTGACCCTCGCACCTCTCCTGCAGCTGCAGGGGAGCTCCAGCCCTCCTCCTGACAAATTCTGGGACACATCAGATAAAAGCAGCCTGAAATTTCTGTCCCTGGGGGGTGCTATAAATAGATTAGCAGACTCAGTTATTTATATCACACAGAGCGTACCTCACGCCATTAAGGATCTCAAAGTACAAGAGCGACTACTCGGATGTGTACCCAATGTGCGGTCGGGAGACGGGCACATTCTTCTACCTCCTGTGGAACTGCCCCAAGATACAGGCTTTCTGGTCCCAGGTTGTAAGGTTCCTGCACGACACAATGGGATCGCCTATAACCCTAGAACCAAAATTGTGTCTTCTGGGAATTTTCCCTGATCCTGACATACATTTTCTAAAATATTTCTACACAAAACACTCTTCTCTGCACGTAAGGTAATTGCTAGAGTGTGGACGAGACCTGACCCTCCAAATGTCTCGCACTGGATTGCGGAGGTTAACGCAGTCTTGCCGTACAAAAACAATTGATAAACTCTCATAGAGGTTGTCCTTCTAAATACAAAAACATAGGTGGCTTAAGGCTGCCGACACTTGTATATAGTCAGAAGAGTCATAGCCTGTGCCCTCTGTTCCGTCTCCTGGTTGATGGGAGATGTATGCAACGGATGGGGGTGGGACCCTGGGTGACACGTGATGTCACTACCCTGAAGTAACAGACTGTTATTGGTACCGATTAAGCTGTCTCTAATTTATGTTTACATTGTTAAGAAATTATGCCATATTATACTGTTGCGAGGTACCGTAAACTATATTTGATGGTTGTTATGATATCATTTTGTATGTAATGCCTCTTTTTTGCTTAATAAACAGACTTTGATTAAAAATAAAAATAGATTAGCCGGCAGCTTCCCCTGTTACAAAACACCTCTGAGAGTCTCTGCCTATGTAATGAGAGGGGGTGTGTGCCATTCCTCCAATCAGAAATTTTTGCTATCTTGGCTGTATATCCAGACATCACACTGTGTTAAACAAAGGAGAAATACTCCTAACAAAATCTGAACTTTCCAAACAGTACAGTGAAACCTCAGATTGAGAGTCGCAGGAGCCGTTTGGAAATACTCTGTTCCAGAGCCTGAGGTTTTCCTGAGTTCAGCCGAGCTGTCCCCAAGCCTTTCCAAGACACTCCGGCACCACCCCCCCCCCCCCCCACCTCTAGCCACAAACATACAGCATTGTATGCCATAGAAGTCAATGCAGAACAAATTATTTTCGTTTTAATTGACTTCTATGGGGAAACTCGCTTTGATATAAGAGTGCTTTGGATTATGAGCATTCTCCTGGAATGGATTATGCTCGTAATCCAATGTTCCACCATATATAAATATGAAGACAGCAGATATGGATGTAACTTATGTAGGGAGATTCGTTTCATCTCAGTGTATGATCTGAATGAATGAATGACTTGACTTCAAGAAAAATAGTGGTTTAGATTTAAAGTGGATTTTAATACATATCATTTTATTGTTTAGATATTAACTTGATGGAAGATATCAAAAAAAAAATGAAAAAAAATAAATACAATTTTCAGCATTTTTCCTCAATCCTTATTGGTTTATGTGAACAGGAATAGGATCAAAACTCACGTGGAAATTCCATTCCAAGTAGTTCCAATACTACTTATTTCACTTTTTTCTCATATGGTTTTTATTGAAGTTTCATAATGAAAAAGATATAGAACCAAGAATGATAAGAAACGGAAATACAGATCACAGTGGGTAACAATAGAATTATACATAACTTGCCAGATCACCTTACATATTTATGAGAAGGTGGAATATAAAAAAGGGAGGAAAAAGTATTAGTTTAGCTTTGAGGTGGAGGAGTCATGCATTCCATGGATAATAACATTTCTTAACCCCTTTGTGCCGAAAGGTAAAACAAATGTTAATGCCTGAACACAGTTAAGGAAATTTGACATGTGTAAGTAAAACCGAGTAAACCGTGCGTGTGTACGAGGCTTTCAGGTTTCTCATCTGGAAATCTGCCTAGAATCTCAATGAGAAAAATAGAGATCCTGCTCTCTATTTTCTCTTCGAGATTCTTGTCCGCCTGTTTCCCGTATGTATACTTACCTGTCGTCGTGGAAACCCGCGCATGCTCGAAATTACTGACGCATGCACGGTAGCTTCGACGCATGCGTAGTAGCTTCCACAGCATAGGTAGGGTGAAGCAAGATGGTGGCAATGGCATGGAATGTGACGAGCGCATGCTCGTCGTACGCAATTACGTCACCGCGTTCTTGCCTTTCTTTTGAAGGAGTGCGTGTACATTAGGGAGGCAAGAGATTCTTGTCAGGAAAAACAACTTTTTTTTTTCCTGACGAGATTTTTGCCCATGTGTACAGGGCTTGAGAGTCTCTGCCTATAATGTGTGCCTTTCCACCAATCAGAAATGTTAGCTTTCTTGGCTGTATGCCCAGACATCACAACGTTAACCACAAAGAGAAAATCTAACTTGATCTGAACTCTCTAAACAGTATATAAATGTGAAGACAGCAGATAAACATGTAAAACCTATGTAGGGAGATTTGGTTCATCCCTGTGTATCATCTGAGGCTTTTCATTTCACTGGGTGTATAGAAGGTCTACATACACTTTAATCTTTCCTCATAGCTGACCTCCTCCATGCCTCTTATTTAGTTTGGTTGCCCTTCTCTGCACTTTCTCTAGTTCTCCGATATCCTTTTTGAGAACTGGTGCCCAAAACTGAACTGCATATTCCAGATGAGGTCTTACTAATGATTTGTACAGGGGCAAAATTATCTCTGTCTCTGGAGTTTATACCTCTTTTAATACAAGAAAGGACTTTGCTCGCTTTGGAAACCGCAGCTTGGCATTGCATGCCATTATTGAGCTTATGATCTACCAAAAACCCCAGATCCTTCTCCACTAGAGATCCCCCCAGATGTACTCCCCCTAGTATGTATGATGCATGCATATTCTTAGCCCCCAAGTGCATAACTTTACATTTATAAACATTAAACCTCATTTGCCACTTAGTTGCCCAATTAGACAATGGGGGTAATTTACGAAAAGACAAATCCACTTTGCTGAAAATGCACTTAGAAGTTCAGTCACTGTAGATCTAAGGGGAATATGCAAGAACAAAAAAAACTACATTTAAGCTTGCACATGATTGGATGATAAAATCAGCAGAGCTTCCCCTAATTTCAGATCTACAGCGACTGCACTTCCAAGTGCACTTGTAGTGCAAAGTAGATTTGCCATTCGTAAATAACCCCCAATGCATGGAGGTCGGCTTGTAAATTGGCAACATCCTGCAAGGACGTTATTCCACTGCATAGCTTGGTGTCATCTGCAAAGACAGAAATTGTACTTTTAATCCCAGACCCAATATAATTTATAAAGATATTAAAAAGTAAGGGTCCCAGCATTGAACCTTGGGGTACACCGCTGATAACCTTAGACCATTCAGAGTAAGAATCATTAACCACTACTCTCTGAATTCAGGTCTTTTAGACAGTTTTCTATCCATTTACAAATTGATCTTTCCAAGCCTGTAGACCTTACCTTACACATGAGCCGTGAGTGGGGAACTGTGTTAAAACGCTTTTGAAGAATCCAAGTATACCACGTTCACTGCCACGCTTCTGTCCAAGGTTTTGCAGCAAGAACTCTTCTATGTGGTCTTTTATTAAACTCTCCAGTATCTTCCAGACTATAGAAGTTACACTAACAGGTCTATAGTTACGTGGTAAAGACTTTGATCCCTTTTTAAATATGGGCACCACATTGGCCCTGCGCCAATCCAGTGGTACCCTTTCACTCATTAACGAGTCCCTAAAAATTAGAAACAATGGCCTTGAAATAACAGAGCTTAATTATTTTAGGATCCGTGGGTGGATGCCATCTGGTCCAGGTTCTTTATCCACCTTTATTCTGTCTAAATATTTCTGGACCATATCACTTTTGAGCCATTGTGGATCCTTTGAGGCTGTGACACTACCACCCCCATTATGGACAGGAACTCCCCCACAAATACCCCCCATGTTCCTTTGTATACACAGACCTAAATAAAGTATTTAATAAATGAACCTTCTCTTTGTCTCCAGTCACCCACTCTAGATTATTTTGTAAAGGGCCTACATGCTCAGACTTCACCTTTTTACTATTAATATATTTGAAAAAAAGCTGAACTTATCCTTTATGAAAATAAAGTTTTATACTGTAGGCTAAGGTCATTTAAAACTGAACCTGATTATTAAATACCAAGGTCTACCATTTTTTACTTTTTCCCCACAGCCCAAACTTTGCCTAGGAACATTTTTTTGAGGTTCCTTGTGGATATTACCTTTGGTGACCTTTATAAGATCATTTATTAGCCAGTTTCCACTGATCCTCCTATTATTTAATTGTTTTATGTTACTACCAAACACTTCAGAGAAGATGATTGTTCCAGTGACTCCGCTGACAACCATTGAACTATTATTGACACGGATAAAGAAAAGTGTTGCAATGCTTCCTGAATTGGCCATAAACTAAAAAGAAGCCTGCAGTGACTAGTAAAAACATCTCAGTTACATTTATATATAGATATAGTTGAAAGTTTATAGGGCAAAAAAAAAAAAAACATACCATGGTTCAAGAAACCTTTTCCTAAAGCCCACAAACGACCCCAAGGCTGTGGAGCCTGCTCATCCATTTCCACATCTTCTGGAATAGAAGCCAAATCCTGTACTGGAACTGTGTCTAAAGAGCTCAAGGTACCAGAGCCAGAAGAGGAAGATTGACTGTATGACTGAGGAGCACTGGACGATGAACTAGATGTGCATTGAGATGTCCCTTGAGTGGTGCCTTGAGATGTGCCTTGAGACGTGCCTTGAGATTGCTGTGAATGTTGGGATTCACCCTTCGTGTCAAGGGACATAGTGAAACTAAATGAAAAGAGGAAAAAAAATATTGAGATTATATATATATATTGTCTTTAGGCAGATACAGATGAATATCATAACTTAGTTACTTATCTTGTGCTCTGGACTATTGTCACTTTTACATGTCTAAATCCAATAAGTATTTGGAGTATATCAAACTGGAAAAGTGGGTGTATAGCTTTTCAACAAGTGTCAGCCACATCAGATAACTGGTAGCAACTATAAGACAGGACCAGGTATCTTGTTGAAATTCATATCACCTGCCAAACAACAGGAAGGAGTGAATGGAACTGAAGGTAACAGCTGTCTGATGTTGTTGACTTCGCTACAGAACAAGTCAGAGGTCCTTTCCAGACCTTCACATACCAACCATGGCCACCTCCCTCTCACTGTGAATACAAATAGGTAAGGCTGCACACAGCTTCCGTCTTCATTTAAAAATGTATAAAGCAGGGCTTGACAAGTTTGCTTGGAATCTAGGAGCCAGCTAAAAGCGTTGGGAGCCAGGAACGCCCCCCGTCCTGCCGAGCTTGCGTGCAGAAGCGACGCCCACATTTGAAAGCGGTGTTTGCAAGGTATTGCTATGATTGGTAGAGTGAGAGCAATAATTCTAGCCCTAGACCTCCCCTGTAACTCAAAACACGCAACTTGTAGAATTTTTTAAACATTGCCTATGGAGATTTTAAAGGGTAAAAGTTTGTTGCCATGTTGGGTTTAAATTTACTTGACGTAAAATTATCTTTCACAATCTAAAAAAAAAAAAAAAAAAAAAAAATGGGCTAAAAAAGTGTATTTTTTCCCAAAAAAGTGCGCTTGTAAGACCGCTGCGCAAATACGGTGTGACAGAAAGTAATGCAACGACCGCCATTTTATTCTCTAGGGTGTTAAATAAAAAATATATATGTTTGGGGGTTATAATTGAAGGGAAAGAGATGGCAGTGAAAACAGGCAGGGGAAGCTCTATTAGCATTACTGGTTGTCTTGTCAAACCAACGGCCACCACAAGATGGCGCCAGATCACAGAAGGAACCATAGGCCTGCAAAAGGCCGCAAAGCCGCAGCCTCAATTATCGGCCGCCGCAGCCCGATTCGATTGCGCAGCAGGGGAGGAAGGGGCGCACAGAGACGCAGAATACCCCAGCTGTGCCGCGCCAGGTCGCAATTCCAACCTGGCGCCCGGGCTTCGTCGAACCCTGGTATAAAGGATAAGTTCACCTTTCATAACATGTTACACCTATATTCGGTATACAACATGTTATTAATGCACCGCCCCCCAATTTCAATTCAGTTTTAGTTATAGACTTTTGACTATAATACCATTTTAATTGTAATCATATTTTAGTCATCTGAATTGTTTTATTGTATTTTAGACTAAAATCTCCAGTACATTTTAGTTGACTAAAATGTTATGGGTTTAGTTAGATTTTAATGCATTTTTTAACGATTTCTTTAGAATTGACAAACTAATTATAGTAAAAATCTAACATGTTTAATATTCCTGGTATTACGGTTTGAACATGCACTTCAAACACAGATTAAGCCATTGCGATAGAGAACGTCTTAATAAATAAAACCAAGTTTCGTAAATAAAAATATTGCTTTCTGCAAGCAGAAGTACAAGTTGAAAATATAAAACAAAAACAAAAAACTGTACACTCTATTTATTGGCTGTAATTATTATATTTATCATTATTATTTATATTATATTATTAATGCCATTGCACATATTATCGAAATATATTAACATTAAATATCAAAAACAAAAGACTTGTTCTTATTTTATTTTTCTTTTAGCAGCTTAGTAGAACCCCCAAACATATTCTTACGTGGTACTGTTGTGTTCATTTTGATGTCAAATTTCTATTTAGTTTTAGTCATAGGGCCAGATTTAGGTACACGTAAATTTGCGCAGCGTATTCGAAATACTCTACGCTGCCGTATTTTACCAGGCTCTACATCGAATTCTGGTAGACTTTTGCCCGTACGATACGGCGGCGTAATCGAAATATGCGATTAGGGGGCGTGAAGCATTTAAATTAGGCGCGTCACCGCGGCGATCGAACTGCGCATGCTCCGTTCAGAAATTTCCCGCCGTGCATTGCGCGAACTAATGTTGGTACGTCATTTGTTGTTTGAGTAGCGTCGTTTACGTACATTCCTATTCCCGGACGACTTACGTAAAAAATAAAAACAAACGTTGAAATTCGACGCGGGAACGACGGCCATACTTAACATGGGCTGTCTAATATTAGAGCAGCAAAAAGCTGGTATAGTGTTACTGGAAAATAAGTGTAGCGCCAAAAAGAGAAAATCCACTTGTGAAGTGGAAAGTGGAGACAGGAGCTCCAATCCTTATTCTCACTCGTGTTAAGGGCGTCTCTCCCTTAAGTGATGGTTAAATATCAAAAGTGAAAAAAATATAATATACAGGTATGGCCGTGATCTGCCTTATCATAAACACAAAACAACACAAAAAAAACAAAACTTTTGCAAGTGATGATAAAAAACCGTGCTGCACAAATAGTGTAAACAAAGGCCCCAAGTATCAAACCTTAGACCAAAAATATAAATCTGTAAAAATAATCACAGTGACACCTCTAAAATAATGTGCACCCTCAAGTGGAAGAGGGTTGTGAATATACTAGATTGGTATGATCAAACACCATCTATGGAAAAGTTCAAGAGCCTAAACGAGGTCTCCACAGGACATCAACACTGGGTCCTGAAGATAGTCTTAAAACTGAAAAGGTGAGTCCGCCCACTCTATGGGTCTTATGAACAAAAACTTTCCTCCCACGGTAGATGTAAACAGGTTCAAGCACTTCAGAAGATGATATCCAAAAGTGTGGAAATGTAGAAATAATGAGGTACTCTTACCGGATTCTGTGGACCCGTAACTCACCGTACGGTGAGGGTCTATAGAGCATAGATCAATCCGTGGCTGTCTCCTCTTTGTCCTCTCCGTGATGTCATCAGGGAAATGGCAGGATCCAGAGGGCCTCCGGTGTTTGAAGATGATATTCACGATCAAGGATATAAAGATGTGACTCCATAAACCGAAAATGGTGTAATCAATCAATGGATATTTACACCCAAAAAGGAGAAAAAATTCTTATAGTGTGAAAATGTATAAAAATTTATTAAAAAACAAAATAACAAAATATAGCCTATACACCCCTGTAGAAGTCTGTCTAAGACGAAACCGGTCGGGTACGCTGGGGTCATTCCCAACCTTTTGCACATTTTTTGATATACTCCCACCTATCCAAGGTGGTGGAGTTAAAGTGCATTTCTATCTGTGATGTGGTTTCCCATTGGGACCATTTTATATTCATATTCTTTTTGGATTGGAGTGTGACATTTTGCTGTGGGACCGTTTATGTATATTTTTACATTTTTATTTTGTTTTTTAATAATTTTTTATAAATTTTCACACTATGAGAATTTTTTCTCCTTTTTGGGTGTAAATATCCACTGATTGAATACACCATTTTCGGTTTATGGAGTCACATCTTTATATCCTTGATCGTGAATATCATCTTCAAACACCGGAGGCCCTCTGGATCCTGCCATTTCCCTGATGACATCACGGAGAGGACAAAGAGGAGACAGCCACGGATTGATCTATGCTCTATAGACCCTCCACCGTACGGTGAGTTACGGGTCCACAGAATCCGGTAAGAGTACCTCATTATTTCTACATTTCCACACTTTTGGATATCATCTTCTGAAATGCTTGAACCTGTTTACATCTACCGTGGGAGGAAAGTTTTTGTTCATAAGACCCATAGAGTGGGCGGACTCACCTTTCCAGTTTTAAGACTATCTTCAGGACCCAGTGTTGATGTCCTGTGGAGACCTCGTTTAGGCTCTTGAACTTTTCCATAGATGGTGTTTGATCATACCAATCTAGTATATTCACAACCCTCTTCCACTTGAGGGTGCACATTATTTTAGAGGTGTCACTGTGATTATTTTTACAGATTTATATTTTTGGTCTAAGGTTTGATACTTGGGGCCTTTGTTTACACTATTTGTGCAGCAGGGTTTTTTATCATCACTTGCAAAAGTTTTGTTTTTTTTGTGTTGTTTTGTGTTTACGATAAGGCAGATCACGGCCATACCTGTATATTATATTTTTTTTCACTTTTGATATTTAACCATCACTTAAGGGAGAGACACCCTTAACACGAGTGAGAATAAGGATTGGAGCTCCTGTCTCCACTTTCCACTTCACAAGTGGATTTTCTCTTTTTGGCGCTACACTTATTTTCCAATACACTTGTACAACTTTCTTTGTTGTGTTGGCTGCCTACACATTTACCCAGAGTTTTGCGCATTACTTACACACACACGGTATAGTGTTACGCAAAAAAAAGATGACTAAATGTGCCGTAAGAGATTGCGATTGAAGATCGTAATTTCGGAGATCGCCGGCAAAAGCTCATTAGCATACCCCGACGCGGAAAACGACGGGAAGTCCACCCAGTGGCCGCAATTTTATTGCAGCGTAGATCCGAAGGCGTACGAACAGGTAATCCAGTCGAATTGAAGCCCGCAGCCGTCTATTCATGGTTTGAGGTTTCAGACTAGCTAAAAAACGCGCGTAATTTGAAAGTACTCCAGTCTAACACCAGTTAGACAGGAGTTACGGCTCTCTGAATCTGGCCCAAAGTCTTTTGACTAAAATACCATTTTAATTTTAGTCATCTCAATTGTTTTAGTTTCAGTCGTATTTTAGTTGACGGAAATATTGTAGTCAACGAAATGAACACTGGCTACAAATCCTGTAGCTGCTGACTTTTAATAAATGGATACTTACCTGTCCAGGGATTCGGCTGCCGACTGCACATGTGAATAGCCCAGCAATCTTCTGGGACTTGCGATGTGTCCCAGAGGGATGAGGGCAGGGGGAGAACTTCTGGGGGATCGCCATGGCGATCTAAATTGAAGTAGGGCTGGGAAAAAAATGTATTTGAATCTTGAATCGAGTTGCGAGGACAAATCGATTCAGATTCTGGCCTTTTCTTAGGATCACAGCGAGCTGCGGGCAGGAAGTTTTAGGTGAGGCCGCGGCTTCGGCCTAGTCCGCTGCGTTTTCCCAGGATCACGGCAGACTAGGCCGAAGCCGCAGCCTCGCCTAAAAACTTAGGACCGACGCGGTGTCCACCAGAAAAAAAAAAAAAAAGAAGAAGTGAAGTTCTGCTTTAACCCCCTTCTGAGGTTAAACTGTAGAGACCACTCTGTGTTCTGCTTGTGCGTGCAACTCACAACACCTCAATACTGCTGCTCACAAGCTGGAGGCTGGGAGGTCATCCAGTTATATTTCCTAAAGTGTATGTCTGAGCAAAAGTTCTCCATGCTGAACTATAGCACACCTCCACTTTATGTTAAGACTTATGACTAAGGGTGTTCTTTAGCCCAGCAGGGTCAACAACACTGATTTCAGTGCAACAGAGGCAAATATGTCAGCTCACTATAGAAATTTAAAGCAGACCCAAAAGTGGAAGTTCTGCTTTAGGCGCTCTCCCCAAATTGAATGTATGTACATACGTGGACCTGTGCCTGTGCGGTGGGCACCCAGCTGTGAAGCCACAAGCCATCAGTCAGGTTCCTACAGTTGAGATGCCAGGGACAGAAGACCGTGGGAAAAGACGGCTAGGGTGAGCCCAGAACTGGATCCTGGGACAGCCAAGTGTCTGTTTATTAACCACTTAAGGACCCCTTCACGCTGATATACGTCGGCAGAATGGCACAGCTGGGCACATTAACGTACCTGTACGTTGCTCTTTAAGCCCAGCCGTGGGGTCGCACGCCACGGGCACACGACCCGGTCCGAAGCCCTGTGCTGCGATCGGTCCCCGGAGCTGAAGAACGGGGAGAGCTGTGTGTAAACACAGCTTCCCCGTTCTTCACTGTGGCGTCCGCATTGATTGTGTGTTTCCTTATATAGGGAATCACAATCAATGACGTCACATCTACAGCCACACCCCAAAGTTAGAAAAACATATGAGGTCACACATAACCCCTTCAGCGCCCCCCTTGTGGTTAACTACCAAACTGCAATTGTCATTTTCACAGTAAACAATGCATTTTTAATGCATTTTTTGCTGTGAAAATGACAATGGTCGCAACAATGTGTCAAAATTGTCCGAAGTGTCCGCATAATGTCGCAGTCATGAAAAAAAAAAACGCTGATCATCGCCATTAGTAGTAAAACAAATAAAAATGTATAAAAATGCAATAAAACTATCCCCTATTTTGTAAACGCTATAAATTTTGCGCATACCAACCAATAAACGCTTATTGCAATTTTTTATCAAAAATATGTAGAAGAATACGTATCGGCCTAAACTGGAGGAAAAAATATGTTTTTTTTATATATTTTTGGGGGATATTTATTATAGCAAAAAGTAAAAAATATTGATTTTTTTTTCAAAATTGTCGCTCTATTTTTGTTTATAGCGCAAAAAATAAAAACCACAGAGGTGATCAAATACCACCAAAAGAAATCTCTATTTGTGGGGAAAAAAAGGACGCCAATTTTGTTTGGGAGCCACATCGCAGGACCGCGCAATTGTCAGTTAAAGCGACACAGTGCCGAATCGCAAAAACTGACCGGGTCCTTTAGCTGCCTAAAGGTCCGGGTTAAAAGTCAGCAACTACAGTTTTTGTAGCGCCTGGCTTTTCGTAAACACAAATATGCCTGGAGCTCCTCTTTAAGGCCTCATGTACACTGCTGCTGGTAAATGGATGTTTAGGAGCAGTTGGGCGACTTGCAGATGTTTATGCAAGTCGCACATGAAATTACCAACGGTAGAGCAAGAACTACTTTTTCAAACTGGTACGGCACCGCAAAGTCAGCATTGCACTGATTTGAACAGTGCCATTGTTGACAATAGGGTGCGCCTTGTCATGCGATTTGACCTGTCAAATTACATGACAAGTCGCTCTGGTGTTAATGGTGGGCTAATTGTCAAATCTTAATTAAACAAGCTGAATCTGATTGGGTATTATACACAGCTGCACCAGATTATTAGTGCTCCAGTTTTAGTATATCTCCAGTGTCTCTACTGCAATAAGATGCACCTACCTGCCTGCTCCCATGTACGTGCATCTAAGCTTACATCACTATCCTGGTCCCTGTGTGCCTGACGCATACGCTGGAGTGATGTCATCCTGGGCTAGCCAATGAAGACGGCTAAAGACCGACACAGCAATAGACAGGACTGCTGAAGTTAAGGGAAGTTTACTCCTGTTAACCCCGTTTCCCTTGAACTGGGCTATTATGCCCAGGAGGTGGGAAGATCTGATCGATCATGTAACCACAGCCATTGGCTATCACAATGGTCACATGATTGGCAGTCGGTGACTCCTTATCAATACTAGAGACCTTTGTCTTTGACAGCTTGGTCACTGTTCTGGGAGCACAGGAAACTCTGACACCTGTGTGTGCGTGTTAAATTCCACCTTCTCATGGGTGGCAACAGATTAAATGAGATTGCACAATCAGATTATATAGTGTATGGTTATCATAAATGAGATAGTACAATGTATGAAAAACCCTATAGGAGATTGTACAGATTATATACTCATCTTCAATGAGATTGTCCAATGTATGATTAGCCTAAAGGCAATTGTACAATAAAGTGTATCGCTAGATTAAATCAGATTATATAGCGTATAGTTAGAATAAATCAGATTATATATAGTGTATGATTAGAATAAATCAGATTATATAGCGTATAGTTCGAATAAATCAGAATATATAGTATACAATTAGAATAAATCAGATTATATAGCATACAATTAGAATAAATCAGATTATATAGCGTATAGTTAGAATAAATCAGATTATATAGCGTATAGTTAGAATAAATCAGATTATATAGCGTATAGTTAGAATGAATCAGATTATATAGCGTATAGTTAGAATAAATCAGATTATATAGTGTATAGTTAGAATAAATCAGGTTATATAGTGTATAGTTAGAATAAATCAGATTATATATAGTGTATGATTAGAATAAATCAGATTATATATAGTGTATGATTAGAATAAATCAGATTATATAGCGTATAGTTAGAATAAATCAGAATATATATTATACAATTAGAATAAATCAGATTATATAGTGTATAGTTAGAATAAATCAGAATATATAGTATACAATTAGAATAAATCAGATTATATAGTGTATAGTTAGAATAAATCAGAATATATAGTATACAATTAGAATAAATCAGATTATATAGTGTATAGTTAGAATAAATCAGATTATATATAGTGTATAGTTACAATAAATCAGATTATATAGTGTATAGTTAGAATAAATCAGATTATATAGTGTATAGTTAGAATAAATCAGGTTATATAGTGTATAGTTAGAATAAATCAGATTATATATAGTGTATGATTAGAATAAATCAGATTATATAGCGTATAGTTAGAATAAATCAGGTTATATAGTGTATAGTTAGAATAAATCAGATTATATATAGTGTATGATTAGAATAAATCAGATTATATAGCGTATAGTTAGAATAAATCAGAATATATAGTGTATAGTTACAATAAATCAGATTATATAGTGTATAATTAGAATAAAGGGGAATGTACAATGCGATGGGCACAGCCAGCATTGACTTTGCATTCCCTCTATGGTAAAACTATTCCCCAGGCAGGCCTGGCACTACACAGTGATTGGTAGGCCTGTAGGAGATAGTAGGAGGAGCAGGGGGGGGTGCCGTATGTGGAGAACAGTCGTTCCTCCCGGGGTCATGTACTCTCTCCCACATACACGGCTGCCATGGAGAATAAAGTGAAGGTGGGGTGTAGAGGGTGAGTGCCCACCCCGGTGCCCCGCACACACACTTATCCAGTGACACGCTCTCACCTCACCGCAGCCACATAAACAGGAAGACGATCCTCGTCCCCGTTGCCGCCATTCAGAGTTAAGTCCGGCTGACCAATCACAGGTGCTGATGTCAGCAGTGGGCGGTCCGCACTCACCTTTCACCCCTGGGAGCCGTACACGGCATGGGTTTGCGGGACTCGGTGCTCCCAGGATCTTCTTCCCCTGTGGCGGAGTGAACGGGGTTCGGGTGTGCGCCAGTCATGGAGTTGGGATGCTGGGTGTTATGGAGGCGCTGTGCCGGGACCTGGAGGACTTGTATGGCTGCTGTAGTGACTCCAGCTAAGGTGACCCGAGGGGCGACGTGTGTCCGGGATCCCCCCCTCCTCTCCCCGGCTCCATGGATGAGGAGGAGGCTGTGTATGAGCGCTCAGAGCCGCCTGTGCTGGAGCTGTCAGTGTGAGATCAGTACATCGGAGCTCTTCTGTCCTTCGTGCCGGTCACTGCAACCTCCGGATCTCACCAAGGATTACTTCTACCTCCTCCAATGGTAAGATGACCTTCACCACCATCGCCATAATTGCTGCCACCGCCACCACCATAACCACCGCCACCACCACCATAATTGCTGCCACCACCACCGTAATCATCATAGCCACCACCACTATAATCTTCATAGCCACTGCCACTATAACCATCATAGTCACCACCACCATGATTGCCACCACCACCGTAATCATCATAGCCACCACCACTATAATCTTCATAGCCACTGCCACTATAACCATCATAGTCACCACCACCATGATTGCCACCACCACCGTAATCATCATAGCCACCACCACTATAATCTTCATAGCCATGCCAGTAACACATAGTCACCACCACCATGATTGCCACCACCACCGTAATCCTCATAGTCACCACCACCATGATTGCCACCACCACCGTAATCCTCATAGTCACCACCACCATGATTGCCACCACCACCGTAATCCTCATAGTCACCACCACCATGATTGCCACCACCACCGTGATCCTCATAGTCACCACCATGATTGCCACCACCACCGTGATCCTCATAGTCACCACCATGATTGCCACCACCACCGTGATCCTCATAGTCACCACCATGATTGCCACCACCACCGTGATCCTCATAGTCACCACCATGATTGCCACCACCACCGTGATCCTCATAGTCACCACCATGATTGCCACCACCACCGTGATCCTCATAGTCGCCACCATGATTGCCACCACCACCGATAATGCCACCACCACCGTAATCCTCATAGTCGCCACCACCACCATGATTGCCACCACCACCGTAATCCTCATAGTCACCACCACTATAACCACCACCACCACCACCGTAATCCTCATAGTCGCCACCACTATAACCACCATGATTGCCACCACCACTGTAATCCTCATAGTCGCCACCACTATAACCACCACCACCGTAATCCTCATAGTCGCCACCATGATTGCCACCACCACCGTAATCCTCATAGTCGCCACCATGATTGCCACCACCACCGTAATCCTCATAGTCGCCACCATGATTGCCACCACCACCGTAATCCTCATAGTCACCACCATGATTGCCACCACCACCGTAATCCTCATAGTCGCCACCATGATTTCCACCACCACCGTAATCCTCATAGTCGCCACCATGATTGCCACCCCCACCATAATCCTCATAGTCGCCACCATGATTGCCACCACCACCGTAATCCTCATAGTCGCCACCATGATTGCCACCACCACCGTAATCCTCATAGTCGCCACCATGATTGCCACCCCCACCGTAATCCTCATAGTCACCACCATGATTGCCACCACCACCGTAATCCTCATAGTCGCCACCATGATTGCCACCACCACCGTAATCCTCATAGTCACCACCATGATTGCCACCACCACCGTAATCCTCATAGTCACCACCATGATTGCCACCACCACCGTAATCCTCATAGTCACCACCATGATTGCCACCACCACCGTAATCCTCATAGTCGCCACCATGATTGCCACCACCACCGTAATCCTCATAGTCGCCACCACTATAACCACCATGATTGCCACCACCACCGTAATCCTCATAGTCACCACCATGATTGCCACCACCACCGTAATCCTCATAGTCACCACCATGATTGCCACCACCACCGTAATCCTCATAGTCACCACCACTATAACCACCACCACCGTAATCCTCATAGTCGCCACCACTATAACCACCATGATTGCCACCACCACTGTAATCCTCATAGTCGCCACCACTATAACCACCACCACCGTAATCCTCATAGTCGCCACCATGATTGCCACCACCACAGTAATCCTCATAGTCGCCACCATGATTGCCACCACCACCACCATAATCCTCCTAGTCGCCACCATGATTGCCGCCACCACCACCGTAATCCTCATAGTCGCCACCATGATTGCCGCCACCACCGTAATCCTCATAGTCGCCACCATGATTTCCACCACCACCGTAATCCTCATAGTCGCCACCATGATTGCCACCCCCACCATAATCCTCATAGTCGCCACCATGATTGCCACCACCACCGTAATCCTCATAGTCGCCACCATGATTGCCACCACCACCGTAATCCTCATAGTCGCCACCATGATTGCCACCACCACCGTAATCCTCATAGTCCCCACCATGATTGCCACCCCCACCGTAATCCTCATAGTCGCCACCATGATTGCCACCCCCACCGTAATCCTCATAGTCGCCACCATGATTGCCACCACCCCTGTAATCCTCATAGTCCCCACCATGATTGCCACCCCCCCACCGTAATCCTCATAGTCACCACCATGATTGCCACCACCACCGTAATCCTCATAGTCACCACCATGATTGCCACCACCACCGTAATCCTCATAGTCGCCACCACTATAACCACCATGATTGCCACCACCACCGTAATCCTCATAGTCGCCACCACCACCGTAATCCTCATAGTCGCCACCACTATAACCACCATGATTGCCACCACCACCGTAATCCTCATAGTCACCACCATGATTGCCACCACCACCGTAATCCTCATAGTCACCACCATGATTGCCACCACCACCGTAATCCTCATAGTCACCACCACTATAACCACCATGATTGCCACCACCACCACCGTAATCCTCATAGTCGCCACCACTATAACCACCACCACCGTAATCCTCATAGTCGCCACCACTATAACCACCATGATTGCCACCACCACTGTAATCCTCATAGTCGCCACCACTATAACCACCACCACCGTAATCCTCATAGTCGCCACCATGATTGCCACCACCACCGTAATCCTCATAGTCGCCACCATGATTGCCACCACCACCGTAATCCTCATAGTCGCCACCATGATTGCCGCCACCACCACCGTAATCCTCATAGTCGCCACCATGATTGCCGCCGCCACCACCACCGTAATCCTCATAGTCGCCACCATGATTGCCGCCGCCACCACCACCGTAATCCTCATAGTCGCCACCATGATTGCCGCCACCACCACCGTAATCCTCATAGTCGCCACCATGATTGCCACCACCACCGTAATCCTCATAGTCGCCACCATGATTGCCACCCCCACCGTAATCCTCATAGTCGCCACCATGATTGCCACCCCCACCGTAATCCTCATAGTCGCCACCATGATTGCCACCCCCACCGTAATCCTCATAGTCGCCACCATGATTGCCACCACCACCGTAATCCTCATAGTCGCCACCATGATTGCCACCACCACCGTAATCCTCATAGTCCCCACCATGATTGCCACCACCACCGTAATCCTCATAGTCGCCACCACTATAACCACCATGATTGCCACCACCACCGTAATCCTCATAGTCACCACCATGATTGCCACCACCACCGTAATCCTCATAGTCACCACCATGATTGCCACCACCACCGTAATCCTCATAGTCACCACCACTATAACCACCACCACCGTAATCCTCATAGTCGCCACCACTATAACCACCATGATTGCCACCACCACTGTAATCCTCATAGTCGCCACCACTATAACCACCACCACCGTAATCCTCATAGTCGCCACCATGATTGCCACCACCACAGTAATCCTCATAGTCGCCACCATGATTGCCACCACCACCACCGTAATCCTCCTAGTCGCCACCATGATTGCCGCCACCACCACCGTAATCCTCATAGTCGCCACCATGATTGCCGCCACCACCGTAATCCTCATAGTCGCCACCATGATTTCCACCACCACCGTAATCCTCATAGTCGCCACCATGATTGCCACCCCCACCATAATCCTCATAGTCGCCACCATGATTGCCACCACCACCGTAATCCTCATAGTCGCCACCATGATTGCCACCACCACCGTAATCCTCATAGTCGCCACCATGATTGCCACCACCACCGTAATCCTCATAGTCACCACCATGATTGCCACCCCCACCGTAATCCTCATAGTCGCCACCATGATTGCCACCCCCACCGTAATCCTCATAGTCGCCACCATGATTGCCACCACCCCTGTAATCCTCATAGTCCCCACCATGATTGCCACCCCCACCGTAATCCTCATAGTCACCACCATGATTGCCACCACCACCGTAATCCTCATAGTCACCACCATGATTGCCACCACCACCGTAATCCTCATAGTCGCCACCACTATAACCACCATGATTGCCACCACCACCGTAATCCTCATAGTCGCCACCACCACCGTAATCCTCATAGTCGCCACCACTATAACCACCATGATTGCCACCACCACCGTAATCCTCATAGTCACCACCATGATTGCCACCACCACCGTAATCCTCATAGTCACCACCATGATTGCCACCACCACCGTAATCCTCATAGTCACCACCACTATAACCACCATGATTGCCACCACCACCACCGTAATCCTCATAGTCGCCACCACTATAACCACCACCACCGTAATCCTCATAGTCGCCACCACTATAACCACCATGATTGCCACCACCACTGTAATCCTCATAGTCGCCACCACTATAACCACCACCACCGTAATCCTCATAGTCGCCACCATGATTGCCACCACCACCGTAATCCTCATAGTCGCCACCATGATTGCCACCACCACCGTAATCCTCATAGTCGCCACCATGATTGCCGCCACCACCACCGTAATCCTCATAGTCGCCACCATGATTGCCGCCGCCACCACCACCGTAATCCTCATAGTCGCCACCATGATTGCCGCCGCCACCACCACCGTAATCCTCATAGTCGCCACCATGATTGCCGCCACCACCACCGTAATCCTCATAGTCGCCACCATGATTGCCACCACCACCGTAATCCTCATAGTCGCCACCATGATTGCCACCCCCACCGTAATCCTCATAGTCGCCACCATGATTGCCACCCCCACCGTAATCCTCATAGTCGCCACCATGATTGCCACCCCCACCGTAATCCTCATAGTCGCCACCATGATTGCCACCACCACCGTAATCCTCATAGTCCCCACCATGATTGCCACCACCACCGTAATCCTCATAGTCGCCACCATGATTGCCACCACCACCGTAATCCTCATAGTCCCCACCATGATTGCCACCACCACCGTAATCCTCATAGTCCCCACCATGATTGCCACCACCACCGTAATCCTCATAGTCGCCACCATGATTGCCACCACCACCGTAATCCTCATAGTCGCCACCATGATTGCCACCACCACCGTAATCCTCATAGTCCCCACCATGATTGCCACCACCACCGTAATCCTCATAGTCCCCACCATGATTGCCACCACCACCGTAATCCTCATAGTCCCCACCATGATTGCCACCGTAATCCTCATAGTCCCCACCATGATTACCACCACTGTAATCCTCATAGTCCCCACCATGATTGCCACCACCACCGTAATCCTCATAGTCGCCACCATGATTGCCACCCCCACCGTAATCCTCATAGTCGCCACCATGATTGCCACCACCACCGTAATCCTCATAGTCACCACCATGATTGCCGCCACCACCGTAATCCTCATAGTCGCCACCATGATTGCCACCCCCACCGTAATCCTCATAGTCGCCACCATGATTGCCACCCCCACCGTAATCCTCATAGTCGCCACCATGATTGCCACCACCACCGTAATCCTCATAGTCCCCACCATGATTGCCACCACCACCGTAATCCTCATAGTCGCCACCATGATTGCTACCCCCACCGTAATCCTCATAGTCGCCATCATGATTGCCACCCCCACCGTAATCCTCATAGTCGCCATCATGATTGCCACTCCCACCGTAATCCTCATAGTCGCCACCATGATTGCCACCCCCACCGTAATCCTCATAGTCCCCACCATGATTGCCACCACCACCGTAATCCTCATAGTCCCCACCATGATTGCCACCACCACCGTAATCCTCATAGTCACCACCACTATAACCACCATGATTGCCACCACCACCGTAATCCTCATAGTCACCACCACTATAACCACCATGATTGCCACCACCACTATAACCACCATGATTGCCACCACCACTATAACCACCATGATTGCCACCACCACTGTAATCCTCATAGTCCCCACCATGATTGCCACCACCACCGTAATCCTCATAGTCCCCACCATGATTGCCACCACCACTATAATCCTCATAGCCACCACCACTATAACCATCAAAGCCATCACCATGATTGCCACCACCACTATAATCATCATAGCCACCACCATAACTATCATCACCGCTGCCACCACCACCATAATCCACCACCATTATAATCATCATCACCACCACTATAACCATCAAAGTCACCACCATGATTGCCATTGCCACCACTACCACCACCATAATCGCCACCACCACCATGATTGCCATTGCCACCAGCACTATAACCATCATAGCCGCCATCGCCACCAGCACCACCTTCATCTGCCACTGCGCTGGCCCAGGGTTAGTGCTTGTTTATCGAAGTAATTCGACAAATTTGGAAATATCTAAAATAAAGAAAATTAGAAAATCTGAACTAACTAATAATAACCATTAAATTCTAGGTATTGGAATTTCCTTTCAAATTTGTCTGTTAGTGAACGTAACGAATACAAATTTATCCAAAGTTACGAATTATCCATAATAACGTATGTCGCATCTAAACAAAACTTTTTATTATGCAGTATTATTAATTTGTTCCATTCATTTAGATGCGGCATTGGTTATTTTGGATGATTCGTAAATTCGGATTAATTTGTATTCGTTATGTTCATTAACAGACAAATTTGAAAGGAAATTCTAATACCTATAATTTAATGGTTATTGGTTATTTTCGGATTTTTCTTTCCTCTGAATTTTCAAACTTATTCAAAATAACAAATCTTGATCATAACAAATGACCAAAAAAAACGAATGAAACAAAAACTAAATTTTTTTTTTTGGCAGTGCACATGCCTACTTTTCATTCCAGCTCAGTGCTAAATCTACACCCATAAGCCAGTTTGTGACCACTGACAGGGTAATGTGGAGACCATTCATTATCTGGTGACGCCATCATCTGAAAGTGGGGGGGATATATTAGACAGCAAGTGAACATGTCCTTGAAGTTGATGTGTTTAAAAATAGATAAAGATGGACAAGCGTAAGAATCTAAGTGTCCTTGATGAGGGCCAAATTGTAATGGCTGGACAACTGTGTCGGAGAATCTCCAAAACTGCAGCTCATGTGGGATGTTCCTGGTCTGGAATGGTCGGCACTAGAGCTGCACGATTAATGGTGAAGGATGAAAATCGTGATCTTTCTCCCTTCCCGATCTTCAAAACGGCATGTCCGGATCTTTCTAACAAATGCACAGAGTTTTCACAGCTGGAAAAACAAAATCCAGGCAGCCTGCTGAGTTTTAATACAACACCCAATAAGTAGAAACAAAGTATCTCTTTGTTCCTTTATCAAAGGAAAGAACTCTGGCGTGTAGATGAAGGAAGTTTAACCATTTAAAGACCAAACAATTGTTCCTTACAAGTAAAAAGTCATTATTTTCTGCTACAAAAATACTTGGAAAACCCAAACATGTTTTTTATTTTTATAGCAGAGACCCTAGAGCAGGGATCCTCAAAGTATGGCCCTCCAGCTGTTGCAAAACTACACATCCCATGAGGCATTGTAAAACTCTGACATTCGCAGACATGACTAGGCATCATGGGAATTGTAGTTCCTGAACAACTGGAGGGCCATAGTTTGAAGACCCATGCCCTAGAGAATAAAATGGTGGTTAATGCAATATTTTATGTCACACCGTATTTGTGCAGCGGTTTTTTAAACACAAAAAAAAAACACTCTAATGAATAAAAAAAATTACAAATAAACCGCAAAGTTAGCACAACGATTTTATTTGTAAAATGTGAAAGAAGATGTTACACCAAAAGAATCGCAATCTTCATTGCTGAAAAAGTTCATGTTGGTTCCCATAGATCGCAGTTTATTGTGTATAGAGCTGCAGACCAGTTGGCATGCCCATGATTTTCCATAATAGAGATGAGCCAGCACCTGGTAAAGCCATCAAATCCAAAATCTTTATTGGCTACACGAGTCGCATCACAAGTATGTTGATGCATTTTTTGCTGTAGCTCCTACGGCCCAGACATGTTAGAGTTTCTGTGATGTGACTCGTGTAGCCAATAAAGATTCTGCATTTGATGGATTTGCCAGGTGCTGGCTCATCTCTATTATGGAACTTCTGCTGCGTGTCACCACTTTGTCCTGAGCATTGGTTTTCAGCCATGATGGACTGAGCAGTTTGCACAGTCAAAAGCACCTACAATAGGCACGTGAGCATCAGAACTGGATCATAAAGCAATGGAAGAAGGTGGTCTGGTCTGATGAATTCAAGAACAGATTGTGCAACATAACTAGTTTGAGGTGTTGACTTTGCCTCCCAATTCTCCAGATCTCAAGCTAATCAAGTGTTTGTGGGATGCACTGGAAAAACATCGCCGATCCACAAAAGCCCCACCTTCAAACTTACAGAACTTAAAGGATCTGCTACTGACTGCTTGTTGCCAGATGGCATAGAACACCTTCAGAGGTCCAATTGCGTCCATGCCTTGACGGGTGGTTGTAATGTTGTGGCTGATCGGTGTAAGACTATAACTGTCTACTACTATAGATCAGACATAACGGTAAAGAATGTTGGGCAGGAAAATCAGGAAGGAGATTGTCACTGTTGGAGCAAACTACATCGTTGAGTGGAGGTTTCAGGGGATGAAAGGCATACATATATATATATATATATATATATATATATATATATATATATATATATATATAAATTAGGGCTGTTACCGATCAAAATTTTTGTGTTCGATTAATTGTTTTTTTTTGTTTTTTTTAATCGATTAATCAACTAATTTCGATTAATTATAACGCACATACAGATCCAACTACTGTTAGCTGATCTCCTTGCAGGTTGATTCCCAGTGCAGCTACCAACCACTGGAAAAATGGATAGCAGGATACAAAAAACACACAAAGGCAGCACTCGATGGGAATAGCATTAAAACTTTTATAGTCTTCAAGTAGGTAACCAAATAAATATTGCACTGGAGATAAAATCGATGTGGCTACATAAACTGTAAAAATGGTGCGAGTAATACCAAACGGTAGCAAAAGCAGTCATAAAAACATGTAGCTAAGTATGATACTGGTATAAAAATGTCTACAACAATACCACTGCTGAATCCAGATTAAGAGAGGTTAACATCAGTCCGTCGGCATGTAGATGTCCCATTAAGGGAACGATCACAACTCCCAGTGGATGGCTGTAGAATCCCAGGTTGATAAAGGGAAGTATAATAGCCCTTCCGTGTGGCAGATAGTAAGGTCCCTCCGACATGCAGATATGAAGCACAGCAAAGGAGCCCTTCAGATGGACACGGCAACCCCCGCCGGTGTCCGTGACGTCACCGGATCTCCAACGGAGCTCCCTGAAGGCCCAGAAGCTGGCGGAGTACCAATTTAAAAGAATTTTAATCGATCAAAATATATATATATATATATATATATATATATATATATATATATATATATATATATATATATATATATATATATATATATATATATATATATATATATATATATAATTTATAAAAAGGGGTGCAGCGGATCAACCAAAAAAATGTCGTAATGTGGCTCAAGCACTTTCAGCATGTGTTTAACCACTTGCCTACTGTGCACCTACACCCCCTTCCTGCCCAGACAAAATTTAAGCTTCCGGCACTGCGTCGCTTTAACTGACAATTGCGCGGTCGTGCGATGTGGCTCCCAAACAAAACTGGCGTCCTTCTTTTTTTTTTTTCCCCCACAAATAGAGCTTTCTTTTGGTGGTATTTGATCACCTCTGCGTTTTTTATTTTTTGCGCTATAAACAAAAATAGAGCATCAATTTTTAAAAAAATGCAATATTTTTTACTTTTTGCTATAATAAATAACCCAAAAAATATATAAAAAAAATATTTTTTTCCTCGGTTTAGACCGATACAAAATAGGGGATAGTTTATGGCATTTTTTTTTTTTTTTTTTACTATTAATGGCGGCGATCTGCGATTTTCTTTTTTTTTTTTATTATTGGGACTGCGACGTTATGGCGGACACTTTTCTGACATTTTTGGGACCATTTACATCGGTTGTCCTGATACCACTTTTTTAGGACCGAGTACAAGTACCGATACTTTTTTTCATGTACTTGCCGATACCGAATACCGATAGTTTTTTTTAAATGTCATGTGACAGTTTTCAAACCACAATACAGACTAAGGATATTTTCTTTAGAATTATGAAGAACTCTAACTCAAGACATTATAAAAGAATAAAAATGAGTAAAAATGAATAAAAATGTTTTATTTTCTTGTCACGCAGTAGTAAAAAACTCAAAGAATGTTCACAGAACATGTTGATAAATACAAAAAAAGTATTCTATTTAGGTATCGGGAGCATTTGCGCGAGTACAAGTACTCCCACAAATACTCGGTATCTGCCCCGATACCGATTCTAGTATCGGTATCTGGACAACCCTAATTTATACAGTGAACAATGCTATAAATATGCATTGATTACTGTATAAATGTGACTGGCAGTGAAGGGGTTAACCACTAGGGGGCGGGGAAGGGGTTAAATGTGTGTTCTAACTGTGGGGGGAGGGGGGGGTGACTGGGGGAGGTGACCGATTTGTGTCCTTATGTACAAGGGACACAATCGATCTCCTCTCTCCCTGGCAGGACGTGGAGCTCTGTGTTTACATACAGAGCTCCACATCCCCGCTCAGTTACTGAGCAATCGCGTGTGCCCGGCGGCGATCGTTGCCGCCGGGCACTCGCACGGGATCCCCGCAGAGTGGCGGGTGCGCGCGCGCCGCCGGCGGCTTTAAAGGGACATCACGTCATATGACGTGATGTCAGGATAATGGAGTCCTCCGCCCGCCGTCATTTGACGGTGGGCAGAGGACAAGTGGTTAAAGCCCTCGAATATGGCCTCATGTCTGCACCTATAAACACACTAATAGCATTTGTGATGGCTTTAGTCCGGTCTGATTGTGCAACAAGGTGCTGCTTAAATGCTGCGGTGATGAGCGTTATTTGAGCAGTTTTCGTTTTCACTCTGTCAGTGAAACACCGGGGTGATGACACTTCAAATATGTGGCCATGCTTGATGTGTTTCCACTGTCATATGGCTTTCTTGTGCCACAGTGACCAAACGCTGTCACGGTTTTATCCACTAACCTCTTTCCTTCACCATTATATTTGACAGGGAAGCCAAATGCTTCCATACAGGGCATTTTCACCCCCTTCCTGCCCAGACCCATTTTTAATTTTCAGCTTTGAATGACAATTGCGCGGTCGTGCAACACTGTACCCAAATTAAATCTTTGTTCCACCCCCCCACAAATAGAGCTTTCGTTTGGTGGTATTTGATCATCTCTGCGGTTTTTATTTTTTGCACGATAAACAAAAGAGGGACAAATAGAAAAAAATACACAATATTTTTAACTTTTTTTTTTTTTTCTCAGTTTTTAGACCGATACGTATTCTTCTACGTATTTTTGGTTAAAAACAAACACAATAATCGTATATAGATTGGTTTGCGCAAAAGTTATAGCGTCTACAAAATAGGTGATAGATTTATGGCATTTTTATTTTCTAATTTTTTTTTTTTTTTTTACTAGTAATGGCGGTGATCTGCTATTAATAATAATTATTTTTTTATTGTGACCGTGAGAGTCGGTTCACACTGGGGCGACTTCAGATCCGACTTGAAGTCGTCTCAAGTCGTCCCAAATCGCGCTGTCTAGAAAAATAATGCAAGTGAATGGGAGCGGTGTTAATACACACTACTCAAGTCGCTCCGACTTTTGAAAAGGGTCCTGTACGATTTCAATCCGACTCCTAGGCGATTTGTACCCATTGATTTCAATGGAAGTCGCTTCCAAGTCTGATCACTGTTCAAACTGAGGCGATTTTACAGGAAGTAGAGAGGAATTTACCCAGAAGCCCCCAGGTAATGCACAGTCCCCAGGCTGACCCCACCTTCTTGGCACAGATTGCTTTCAGTTTCAACGTTATCTCTGTATGTACCATGGCTACCAGAGGAGGAAATAGAAGAGAGGCAGTCGATAATGAGTCCCTCATCGGGCTTATAAAAGAGAGACCATGCCTCTACAACAAGAAGGACCCTGGGTACAAGGACCAACTCAAGAGGGACAATGCCTGGCTGGACATTGCTCAGCTGACATACAAGGATTGGGACACATTGTCTGAGACCGTCCGCACTGCCAAATGTAAGTTAAACCTTTATTATATGTCTAATTTCCTTGGCTAGGCATGCTGGTTGTAGTTCCATACAGGCCACCTGTTTGCACAGAGAATGGCGGCATGAACTCCCTCTTGAAGACAGCAAGACTTGAACACACCGGCATCAATAGATCCCCTGTCAGGAACAGTATATCCCCTGCTGGCAATAGTAGATGCCTGTCAGGAACCATAGATCCCCAAACAACAGTAGATCCCTACAGGAAAATTAGTTCACATGTCAAGAACAATATATCCCCAACAACAGTAGAATAGATCCCCCACAACAATAGATCCCTTAGGCCTCGTACACACGATCGAATCTGTCTGCTGAAAGCCGTCTGATGGCCGTTTCAGCAGACAGATTCGATTGTGTGTACGGGCAAACAGACGGATTTGTCCACCCGACAGATTTCAAAGCATTGCTTTGAAATCTGTCGGCTGCAAACCCGTCTGCCGACATGTCTGCTGGTTAGTACACTTACCAGCAGACATGTCGTCTCGCACCGGCGCCGAATGGATTCGGCGCATGCGCGGAAGTGTTTTACTTCCTGGTGCGGTGCCGTGGCGGCGTCAACGTCACCGCCACGTGACCGACACGTCAGCGCGCTGTCTGCTGGCGGGGATTTTGGTTTGCTCGTGTGTACACGCGAGCAAACCAAAATCCCAGCAGACAGATTTGTTCAAATCTGTCGGACGGACAGATTTGAACAAATCTGTCTGCTCGTGTGTACGAGGCCCGATAGTAACAAAAGTTCCTGCGACAACAATAGATCCATGACAAATGTAGATCCCTAACAGAAACAATAGAACCCCCGACAGCAATAGATCCCTGTTTGGAACAAAAGTTCCTGCGACAACAATAGATCCATGACAAATGTACATCCCTAACAGAAACAATAGATCCCTGACAGCAATAGATCCCTGATAGTAACAAAAGTTCCTGCGACAGCAATAGATCCATGACAAATGTAGATCCCTAACAGAAACAATAGATCCCCCAACAGCAATAGATCCCTGATAGTAACAAAAGTTCCTGCGACAACAATAGATCCATGACAAATGTAGATCCCTAACAGAAACAATAGATCCCCGACAGCAATAGATCCCTGTTTGGAACAAAAGTTCCTGCGACAACAATAGATCCATGACAAATGTACATCCCTAACAGAAACAATAGATCCCGACAGCAATAGATCCCTGATAGTAACAAAAGTTCATGCGACAACAACAGATCCATGATAAATGTACATCCCTAACAGAAACAATAGATCCCCGACAGCAATAGATCCCTGATAGTAACAAAAGTTCCTGCGACAGCAATAGATCCATGACAAATGTAGATCCCTAACAGAAACAATAGATCCCCCAACAACAATAGATCCCTGATAGTAACAAAAGTTCCTGCGACAACAATAGATCCATGACAAATGTAGATCCCTAACAGAAACAATAGATCCCCCGACAGCAATAGATCCCTGTTTGGAACAAAAGTTCCTGCGACAACAATAGCTCCATGACAAATGTACATCCCTAACAGAAACAATAGATCCCTACTGTTTATGTTAGGGATCTACATTTATCATGGATCTGTTGTTGTCGCATGAACTTTTGTTACTATCAGGGATCTATTGCTGTCGGGGATCTATTGTTTCTGTTAGGGATCTACATTTATCATGGATCTCTTGTTGTCGCAGGAACTTTTGTTACTATCAGGGATCTATTACTGTCGGGGATCTATTGTTTCTGTTAGGGATCTACATTTATCATGGATCTGTTGTTGTCGCATGAACTTTTGTTACTATCAGGGATCTATTGCTGTCGGGGATCTATTGTTTCTGTTAGGGATCTACATTTATCATGGATCTCTTGTTGTCGCAGGAACTTTTGTTACTATCAGGGATCTATTGCTGTCGGGATCTATTGTTTCTGTTAGGGATGTACATTTATCATGGATCTGTTGTCGTCGCATGAACTTTTGTTACTATCAGGGATCTATTGCTGTCGGGGATCTATTGTTTCTGTTAGGAATCTACATTTGTCATGGATCTATTGTTGTCGCAGGAACTTTTGTTACTATCAGGGATCTATTGCTGTCGGGGGATCTATTGTTTCTGTTAGGGATGTACATTTGTCATGGATCTATTGTTGACGCAGGAACTTTTGTTCCAAACAGGGATCTATTGCTGTCGGGGGATCTATTGTTTCTGTTAGGAATCTACATTTGTCATGGATCTATTGTTGTTGCAGGAACTTTTGCTACTATCAGGGATCTATTATTGTGGGGGGATCTATTGTCACATTCACTACAGTGTATAGTCGGCATAGGTGCATCAAAAGCAATTATGCTAAATAGCAACATTTGCCATTTTATTCTCTAGGGACAATGCTAAAATGACGCAGTGCCGAATCGCCAAAAAATGGCCAGGTCCTTTACCAGCATAATTATATACACAGACCAATATGTACTTGCCTTGTGATTGACATCCGGGTATAATTGAAAAATTTGTCCTCAAAACCACGCATCTTCTCATACATGGCCCAGAACTGCCCTCTGTTAGCTCTATTAGAAATTATTGGATGGATCCAATAGCGCCGTCTTCTTCTCATCCTCATCCTTCGCTTCCTTTCTTCCTCTTCCTCTTCCGTCAATACTGCCAAACCAGCTGTTATGACAGCTGCCATTAGGTAACGCACAGGGAGCATTTTGGACACAGAAAAACAGGGAACAGGGAAGAAGAAATGAAACAGGAAGAAGAATGATGTCAGAAGGGCTTAGTAGCTCTGATTGGCCATTTCTGACATTCCCTGTCCTGGAGGAGACTTGTAAATCGCCCCAGATCGCCCCAGGTCGCCTTGTGGTTCATGTTCAAGTCGTGTCGGAATCGCCTCTGAAAGTCGCTTTGAAAGTCGGATCGCCTCAGTGTGAACCGACTCTGACATTTTCCGCGGACATATCAGACACTTTTGACATGTTTTTGGGACCATTCACATTTACACAGTGATTAATGCTATAAATATGCACTGATTACTGTGTAAATGTGACTGGCAGGGAAGGGGTTAGCACTAGGGGTTAAAATGTTACCTAAGGCTGGGTTCACACTTGTTCCGACAACGCTCCTACATTGGGAGCTCATGTAGCATGACGTGTGAAAATCAATGTTTCCCTATGAGAGCCGTCTTAACTGGTCCTACACAAGTCAGTCTGACTTTGAAACTACTCCCTGTACTACTTTGGTCCTACATTGATCCTACTTCAGGCTATTGAATATCATTGAATTAGGACCAAAGTAGGAGCCTTGTCCTTACCATCCGACTTTTGCCATCTGACATGTGATTACAGCACCAGTAAAAGGAATTTATCTCACTCTGGGATTGTTTTGATTGGTCAAAGAACAAGTCAGTCTATCACAAAGTAGGACCAAAGTAGTATCCTGTTCATGAAAGTCAGATGGATGTAGGACCAATGTAGGACAAATGTAGGACAAATGTTGCAGAGCAAAGTAGGATGAAAGTCGTGTAGTGTAGTGTAAACCCAGCCTAAAGTGTGTTCTAACTGTAGGGGGGAGGAGACCAATGTATGTTCCTCTGTACAGCATTGGTCTCCTTACCTCTGACAGGAGGTAGATCTGTATGTTTACACACAGCTATGAATAAGCACTGTATTTTGGTGTGAAATTCTGAAACTTTTGTGTGTCGGCTCTTTTCTGTTTTTTGCTGTGACATGTTGATGTTGTGATCTGTTTTATTATAAAGGAAAATTTTTTTGGAGTGCGGCCGTCCCGGTTTTTCTCCATACAATTTTGCATACTATTGCAGTGCCTGCACCCAGGGGTTGGATCCTACCTTTCAGCTTTAGCTCCTTGGGACCTCTGAGCGGTTAACTTTTTCTAGTGCGTGCGTGTAATTTTATATATATATATATATATATATATATATATATATATATATATATATATATATATATATATATATATATATATATATATATATATATATAGGCCTACAGGTATGGCAGTCCAATTATTGAATATTGTACAGAGCTGCACAACTTTGTATTACCTACTGAGGCCCCTTTAGCTCTGTTCTGTCTTTAAAACAACAAAAATAAATTATATAAAAAAGTGGTAGCGGTGGTGTCTCTACTTCCTCATTATTCCAGGCATGTGATCTGGGTCCAGTCATGACACTTGGGATAGATTTCCTAGTCTCTACATGCAGATGTGACCACCACACCTTCAGACAGTTTTATTACTTGGCTGGTCTCTTTTTCTGTAATTCCTATGTAGAATAATGTGTCACATCTAGTAAAACTATGATAACTATTCATATAATATTATTTTTTTGTTTGTTTCTTACAGTGACAGATCGTTTGATGTTAATGTCCAGGAACTGCAGAAGAAATACAGGGATCTCCAGAGGTCACTTCATCCAGATTACTTTAGTCAGAAGCCACAGGCATGTTCCACAACTCAGCAATAAGTACTATAAAGTCCCCCTTTTTGGTTTATATACCAATGTTTGCATTTGGTTGAAAAGAAAACTGGAAAAAAATAGACTGCTATTGCTGACTTTTCTTTCTGAAAATGCTAAATACACAGATACAGTAAAACCTTGGTTTGAGAGCATTTTGGCGTTAACCACTTAACCCCCGGACCATATTGCTGCCCAATGACCAGAGCACTTTTTGTGATTCGGCACTGCGTCGCTTTAACTGACAATTGCGCGTGCCATGTGGCTCCCAAACAAAATTGGCGTCCTTTTTTTTCCCCCCCACAAATAGAGCTTTCTTTTGGTGGTATTTGATCACCTCTGCGGTTTTTATTTTTTGCGCAACAACTAATAAAAGACAAAAAAAAATACATTTTTATTTTTTTCTGTTAACTTTTTGTAAATAAGTATGTTTTCTCTTTCAATTGCGGGCACTGATATGGCGGCACTGATGGGCACTGATGAGGTGGCACTGATGGGCACCGATGAGGCGGCACTGATGGGCACCGATGAGGCGGCACTGATGGGCACTCATGGGTGGCACTGGGCACTCATGGGTGGCACTGATAAGTGGGCACTGGGCATGGATTGGCACTGTGGGGTGGCACTGATACACTGTGGGGTGGCACTGATACACTGTGGGGTGGCACTGATGAATCTATGTTTCCAGTCAGTGCCCATGTGTGGGCACTGACTGGCACCCTTATTTTTTTTTATTTTTTTACTGGCATGTTTTAAAAAAAAAACTGACTTTTTTATTTGCCCCCCCCCCCTTTTTTTTTTTTACTTTAGCCCTTCCCGTGTGGGCACTCCCTGGTGGTCTAGTGTGGGCATCCGAGGGGGGGGCTGCGCTGATAAACAATCAGCGGTAACCCCCCCTGTCAGGAGAGCTGCCGATCGGCTCTCCTCCACTCGCGTCTGTTTACATCGTGATCAGCCGTGATTGGACACGGCTGATCACGTGGTAGCGAGCCTCCACCGGAGACTCGTTACCGAGATCGGAGGTGCAGGGTGTCAGACTGACACCCCACATCACAGATCGCTGCGCTGCGCGCCCCAAGGGGCGCGCGGCATGAAATTGTGTAGGACGTTGGACAACGTCCAGTCACGATTTCATAACCACTTCCCGGCCGTCAATCTCCTATTGACCGGGCGGGAAGTGGTTAATTAAGGTACAACATTTAGCAACTTATTGCTGCACTTAGAGGTGCCTCATTTCTCTTTTATACCCTGTAAAAAAATGCTTTTGATATACAAGTGCTTTGGATTACAAGCATGTTTCTGGAATAAACTATGCTCGCAATCCAAGGTTTTACTGTACTTCTTTCACTCTTAAGCTGAATGCTTGTTGCAGGTTTGTCACTCAAAATGCATTAAAGCCAGGGAGAGCCAGACAACTAGCATTCTCAGAAGCAAGGCTTCAGTGGAAGCCCTTATCTAAGACCCACTTCACGCAGGGGCGTAACTAGAAATCACAGGGCCCCATAGCAAAATGTTGTATGTGCCCCCCGCAGCGTGACCTGTGCCCCCCGCAGCGTGACCTGTGCCCCATGCAGCGTGACCTGTGCCCCATGCAGCGTGACCTGTGCCCCATGCAGCGTGACCTGTGCCCCATGCAGCGTGACCTGTGCCCCATGCAGCGTGACCTGTGCCCCATGCAGCGTGACCTGTGCCCCATGCAGCGTGACCTGTGCCCATTGCCCAATACAGCGTGACCTGTGCCCATTGCCCAATACAGCCTGGCCTGCCTGTGCCCAATACAGCCTGGCCTGCCTGTGCCCAATACAGCCTGGCCTGCCTGTGCCCAATACAGCCTCGCCTGTGCAGAGGAAGAGGCAAGCCGGCCGGATCAGCAGAGAGCAGGATTGTCTGCTGTAATAGCTTTCATTTGAATTTCCCATCTTCCCGGGGGTCATCGTCACATAGCCCCACCTCTTGGCCCGACGCCTTTGATGACATCACATGTCCCACATTGGACCGGTGTTCTGTCTATCAAAGGTGCCAGGCCAAGAGGTGGAGCTATGTGAAGTGAGCACAGGGAAAACTGGAAGTTCTAATGAAAGCTATTACAACAGGCAATTCCGCTCTCTGCTAATACGGACAGCCAGGGCCGGAGTGGGACTCATTTTCAGCCCTGGAGTTACATGCCTTAGACCAGCCCACTTTAGAGAAAGATAGCGTAGATGGCGTTATTCTGCATTGCGTTGTATATAATATATTATTGTTGGGATTTGTAGTCCTCTATAGCTGGTGGTATTCTCCATTGCGCTGTATAATGATTATACTGCGCAATGCAGATTACCACTGACCAGTTATAGAGGAACTACAAATCCCAGCAATACATTATATAAAATGCAATGCAGAATACCAGCAGTTACAGAGGACTACAAATCCCAGCAATGGTATATTATACAGGCTGCTTAATATATGATTGCAGGGATTTGGTGTTTTTTTTTAAACAGGAAACTTTAAGGCCTCATTCACACAGGCGGACTCCGTCGCAACAGAGTCCGCCTGTGTCCACCAGCTCAGTCGGAGATCTGTTCCCAGATCTCCGTTGAGCCGACGGATGACAAGCTCTGCTCACTGAGTGGGGAGGAGCTTGTCGAGCCCCGCTGTCCTCTATGGAGCGATCTGATGAAAACGGACAGCATGTTCGTTTTCATCAGATCTTGCCCGATACGATTGGATGGATGGGGACGTGGCCCCCATACATCTGTGTTTACTGATCAGGTCCGCCTGAAAAACTGACAGGCGGACCTGATCGGAACGTATGTGTGAATGAGGCCTAAAACGGGTCCTCCTTACCTGTTTCTGAAGCCTTGTAAGTCGCGGCGGCTCTGCGGGCATGTGTCCGGCCTGTGTGGTGAGCGCGACGTGGTCTGGACTCGTCCTTCAGATTTCGCCTGCAGCGGCAACCCACACACACACTGCTGCCCCCCAGGACAAACCACCCCCTACATTAGTACAGACCCCCCCTCAGGAAAAAAACTCCCGCCTCAATTAGTACAGACCCCCCCCCCCCCCACAGGACAAACCACCCCTCCCATTAGCAGAGACCCCCTTCCATTAGTACAGACCTCCCCCGGACAAACCACCCCCTCCATTTGTACAGACCCCCCCACAAACCACCCTTCATTAGTAGTCACCCCCCTCTATTAGTACAGAGGTCATCCCACCCCCCCAGGACAAACCCCACCCCCTCCATTAGTACAGACCCCCCCCTCAGGAAAAACCTCCCACCTACATTAGTTCAGACCCCCCCATAAATCACCCCCCCCCCCCCACAGGACAAACCACCCCCCCCCCATTAGCAGAGACCCCCCCCCCCTTTCATTTTTACAGCCCCCCCCGACAAACCACCCCATTAGTACAGTCACCCCCCCCTTCTAGTACAGAGGCCACCACAAGCCCCCCCCAGGACAAACCCCAGCCGGGCGGCAGCTGGAGAGAAGAGGACAATGTGCAGCTGTGCCGCCCGCCCGGTTGGAGAACATGATTCGTGAGGAGGAGGAATCAAAAATGCCACGGCGGTGGAGAGCTCAGAGCGCCGCAGCATTAGACAAGGAGAGGAGGAGGGAGCGGAGCACTCCTAGCGCTTGAGCGCCACCACCGCTGTGGCGCCTGGGTGAACTGCACAGCGCACATAGTAGAAACGGCCGGCTGTTTTTTTTTCTCGTTCGGGCCGGCCGCAACCCGGTGCTCTTAGCCTCACCGGGCCGGGCCACCCTTATCCTCTCTCGACTGCGGGCCCCTTAGCGCCTGCATGGGTCGCTATGGCGGTAGTTCCGCCACTGTCTTCACGTATAACTAAAGGCAAAAATTGTCTGCCTTTTATATTGTAAACTGTTGGCACTATATAAATCCTGTAGAAGAATAATAATTAGCGTTTTGGATAGAGTGGGGAGGGATTAGAACATCTGTCAAGTTTTTATTGCTGAATATCGAGAAAAAGCCAGCATACAATCCATAGATAGTGACACATAATACACCAACATTGGACAGAGCAGGCAGGTATGACATGTTTATTATTTTACAAAGTTTGCAATCGCTTGCATTTTATTACTGCATGTTTCTCGGAGCAGGAAAGAAATGAGGACAGAGGAGCCACAGACTGTAAAAAATTGTCCCACTACATCCATTAGATTATAGCAGATCTAAAAAGGAGCGGGCTATTCCCACGGATTTTTTTCTAAGGCTGCAGCCTATTTAGCAGTGAATGACTATTGCACAATGGTTTGAACTGCATTAGAACAATAGTTTTGTGATACTGAACCCGATCCCAGGTGCTCCCTTATCAATACAAAGATGTTGGCGCATTTATTTTATTCTGTATATTTAATTTGCATCAAAACGCCTACCCTGTTTTAAATAAAGTTTTTCTGCTTTCTATTTTAGGTTGAGCGGGATATTTCTGATAAACAATCTTCTTTAGTTAACAAAGCGTACAATACGTTGCTGTCTCCATTAAGCAGAGGAATATATCTGGTAAGTTTATTGCAGGAGTTATCAGTCTTTACTTTCTGACAGGGTTAGAAATCTTCACCATGTGTAAGAATTTGAGCCCCCCTTTTCCTAATTTCAGTAGGAAGGCAGTAGCTCCAGTATGTACATAAAACCGTAAAAGGCATATAGGCTTAACGTGGTTGTTGAGCCACTTTCACATCTTCATACCACCCCCTCTGAGTGAGTGATTTAAACTCTTCTGCCTGCCAAGACCCAAGTATGCCTCTGGCTGCTGTCTTGTACTGTGTTCTCAACACCACGACCATCTCTGATCCTGAGGGCCATGACTAGGGGTGCAACGGATCGTCACCAATCCGTGATCCGAACGGGTCACCCCTTTCGGATCGGCACACCACACGATCCGCGGAGTGCTCTGGAGCCTCGGCCGTAGGAAAGTCCCCAGCTTAGGCCTAGCTCCGGAGTGGCGGCCATCTTGCTCCACCCCCGTGTGCTTGTCAGAGCACAGCGTGAAAGGCCTCCCCGCCTCAGCGCGCTCACTACATACCCGGAACTGCCTGCAGACATGTGGAGACAGCATCGGTGAGCTCTGCACCTGCAGGTAGGAGTTACACCATCACCTGGGGAGCATGTCTGTACACCAGGGTGGAGGGGGGTGGATAGTGATTAGGTTGGTGTAACAAGATTTTTTTTTTTTTTTTTTTGCCGATCCGAAAACGATCCGATCGTGACATCTGATCCGAGGATCGATCCGATCCGTGATTTTTTTGATCCGTTGCACCCCTAGCCATGACCTTACAGTTGCAACAAAGTAAACTGAGATCACTAGGGTCTCGGGTTTATCTTGACCTTCGGGGGCTGTGAGTAAAACAAAACTCACTTGTACTGTGTGTCTTGGGAGGGCCACCATAACAATTTACATGTGCACTATAGAATGTCATCCTTGGGTGTGGTTACAGTAAAGATTGAAGAAAACTTGCCCGTTTAAAGGAAACCTTTTAATGAGGGAAACGTGGAAGCAGTTGTTCCTGGCTGTCCTGCTGATTCTCTTTGAGTCTTTGACTTATTGTGCATCTTCACTGGGCTCAACATTCGATTACTATTATACTGTCAAGGATTTACGTTGCATCCCGATTGCTGCCCTTGGTTTTCATTAAAAAAAAATTCTAACAATCCGAATAGCCTTTTGGTCTGGTGAAATCCAGTAAAGTGCCTCCAAGTGCAGTGTAGAACGTAGGTAAGGTGCTCAACAGCTGTGATACCCATCACCACAATAGGATAAAAGTAGGGTTGTCCCGATACCAGTATCGGGACCGATACTGAGCATTTGCGGGAGTACTTGTACTCCCGCAAATGCCCCCGATGCCAGACCGATACTACCCCCCCGCCGCAACGGGTGGGTGATCTGTCCAATCCTGAGCAAGGGGGAGTGTCTCTATGCGCGGAGGGGAAGACTACAGCTATTCAAATGAAAGTTGTAATGTTCCCTGCGCTGATTAACTAGGTGGCGGCATCTAGGTACGGGGGGACATGGCTGCATATGTGGGGGGACATGGCTGCATTTGGGGACACATTTAAAAAAAAGTATCGGTATTCGGTATCGGCGAGTACTTGAAAAAAGTATCGGTACTTGTAGTCGGTCCTAAAAAAGTGGTATCGGGACAACCCTAGATAAAAGGCTGCCAGAAAGCCAGCGAACCACCCTTAGACCCCTTCCACACTGAGGAGTTTTTCAGGCGGTTCAGCGCTAAAAATAGTGCTGCTATACCGCCTGAAAAACTCCTTCACTGCCTACTCAATGTGCGCTGGCGGGAGAGAAAAAAATCTCCTGTCAGCAGCATCTTTGGAGCGGTAAGAGGAGCGGCATGTATACCGCCCCTTCCCATTTTAAAACAATAGGGAACCGCGGCAATACCACCCGCAATGCGCCTCTGCAGAGGCGCACTGCGGGCGGTATTAACCCTTTATCGGCCGCTAGTGGTGGTTAATACCACACCGCTAGGGGGGCGATTCCCGTGGCAATTCCGGCGGTATAGCTATTTTTAGCGGCGCTATACCGCCATCGCGGCTCCCTCCCCAATGTGAAAGGGGCCCTACTCAGGGAGGTCAAACAAGGCTTTTAGAAGAATCCGAGATCCACTAGCAAGAAGCACCCCGGCGTTCCTCTCCGGGAAAAATCCACAGTTGGGGGTCAGTAATTCTGTTTTTTCAAAGCTCTTCATTACGGCACACCTGGGAAAGTAACCACCCAACTTTTTTCAACCTAACTATGTAACTCCTTCCTCACACGTTCTTCCTGGATGATCTTCCACAGTACAGTCATGTCCATTCACTTCCACAACTACCTTCACTCTGTTCTTGATTTCTGTACATAGACAAGATATAAAAACTGATGCTAATGGGTGCTTTAGTTTTATTTGGCCACAATCCTGAGCTGATAGTTGCTTGGTTTAGTCATTTTCAGACAAATCGGGAAACAAATTTCTTCTCCCACCTCTTTATATAAACTACAAGCAAATTCTCAGCCAAGGAAGTTGTCTGTGGCATTGTTGGAGTGGTCCGATCATGCTATTCTATGTCTGTGGGCATTCTTAAACATCACTCTGGTTTCTTGTGCTGTTTTATTGAAGTAGTGAGTATATAGCATAGGCCTTCAAAGCAAATAATTATACATTCTATGAAATCCTCATGGCTTGTCCCTTTGTTTGGTACAGTTAGGTCTTCATGGCATTACTTTTACAGAAGGGACAGAGGAAGGCATAGATGCACCATTTCTGTTTGAAATCCTGGAAGTCAATGAACAGCTTAATGAAGCAACTACCGATGCTGAAATTGAAGAAATAGGAAACTTTGTACAAGGTTATTTTTATTTTATTTTTTTAACAGTGACTTGCAATAACAAATTGTTTAGTACAGCTAAACAGTCTATAGAGGTCTGATTAATGCTAATGTTCACATGGTCTCATATTCATCAGTACTGTTTAATTTTTGTTGTAATCTTTGCTTGCTTAGTAATTAGTGATTATTCCTTGCAATAAAATATATTTTAACCACTTGCCTACTGGGCACTTTCACCCCCTTCCTGCCCAGACCAATTTTCAGCTTTCAGCGCTGTCACATTTTGAATGACAATTGCGCAGTTATACAACACTGTACCCAAATGAAACTTTTAGCATTTTTTCCCCCACAAATAGAGCTTTCTTTTGGTGGTATTTGATCACCTCTGCGGTTTTTATTTATTCTATAAACAAAAAGAAGAGGGACAAGTTTAAAGAAAAAAACTTTTTTTATTTTTATTTATTTTTTTACTTTTTGCTATAATATTTAACAAAATAATAATTTTATAACACATTTTTTCCTCCGTTTAGGCCGATGCGTATTCTTGCACATATTTTTGGTAAAAATCGCAATAAGCGTATAATTGATAGGTTTGCGTAAAAGTTATAGGGTCTACAAAATAGGGGATAGATTTATACAATTTTTCTATTTTGATTAATTTTTTTTACTGGCAGTGGCGGCAAAATTGCGGGCGGACACATCGGACACTTTTGACAAATTTTTGGGACCATTCACATTTATACAGCGATCCCTGCTATAAAAATGCATTGATCGCTGTATAAATGACTGGCAGGGCAGGGGTTAACACTAGGGGGCTATCAAGGGATTAATGTATTCCCTAGGGAGTGATTCTTACTGTGGGGGGAGGGGAGTGACTGAGGGAGGTGACCGATGGTTGTCCCTATGTACTAGGGATGAGCTTCGGCGTGTTCGCATGGAACACGTGCAGAGCCCGCCAGGAAGACAGTGTGGCGCTGCGCTAATCACAGCCGGGGAGACATTGTCCCGATGCTCGGCTGCAGAGATTGGCAAATGTCTCCCTGGCTGTGATTAGCGCAGCGCCGTGCACACTTCCTGGCGGGCTCTGCACGTGTTCCATGCGAACACGCTGGAGCTCATCCTTACCAGGGACACACCATCGGTCTCCTCTCCCTGACAGGAAGTGTCCTGCTCAGTTACTGGGCCATCGTGGCCCCTGGGACACACATCGGATCCCCAGTGACGTGGCACGCTCCCCCTAGTGGCTTTTAAAGGCGCAAAGTCATATGACGTTTGCCCAGAACAGGTTCTTCCTCCCGTCGTCTTTTGACAGCAGGCACTTGACAAGTGGTTAAAGACCAATGCAGGCAGACAGTAATGGGAATCTCGCATTTAATTCTTCCAAACTGTACTTTAAAATTGGTGTTTGTTAATTATCCCAGTACAAGCTCCTGTGATTCCAGATAGGTAATAAGGGTGAGAAATTTGGAGGAATGACTGCTGATTGGACCCGATTTTTCTCTAAAGTACATGCTGCATGGGTGAAGAAAGGAAAAACCACATGGTGCAGTCGACTTTATCAGTGGGGGAGACTGAGCATAAGCCAAATGTAAATAGTGCTGAACGCTTATTGTATGTGTGGTGAAAGTAGAGTAGTAATTGTAATTATCTGCCCCCCCCCCCCCCCCCTACACCTGCTGTGCAAGTAAAGTCAGCATTCAATTGACTTTAGGTGGCTTTTCCACCCTGACAAATTCCTCAACCAAATTGCAGCATATCCCAGTACACCACAATGCACATACTGTGTGTTGGGGTGCATTAAATAAATGATCGGCCCATTGGCATACTTCGACAGTTCATACATTATAAATGATTATCCTTTAAAGTGGATGTAAACCCACTCTCATCCTTTCTAAACTACTGCCATAGTGCTGATCTATAAGGATATAGATGCCTCCTGCATGTACCCTTGCCTGTCAAATGTCTCCCCTCTGTCTGTTATAAGAACTAAAAAACTGCAGATTCTATGGGTGGATCTGTTGTCTGGAGCTTGGTGGGTGGAGTCGTGATGTCAGTAGACTCCCTGCCCTCCTCTACACTTCCCTTGTCAACATGCAATTTCTCCTATGTATTCCTTACACTAAATTCTGCTATGATCACTAACATCCAGTCAAAATCCAGAAAAGTAACCACATGACTTCAGAAAAGGAGTGGGGGTGGGAATTAAAAAAAATACTGTCTCAGGCTAGTGCATGACATATGTAAATAACCTGTCACTCACCGCAAGGGGGCGGAACGGACTAAGGTTTTCTCCTGTTTGTCCGTTTATCGCACTGAAAAAAAGAGGATTGCTCAGAGCTGGATTAACTCTTTGTGGCAAGACTGGGCACAGATGATAGGAAATATTATACTCCACATCGGGACAGCAAAAAAAATAAAAAAATTTGGGTTTACATCCACTTTAAAACCATGCATGTTAACAAATGACTATCTTCTGCAACACCCAGATAAATGTTAAGCCTTTACCGAAGAGTTGATGGATCCAGCAGGTTGCAAATGTTGTTTTGACCAAAAATGTATATAAAATGTAGAATAACATGGTGCAGCATTGCTGTACCGCAACCGAATGTAGTCTATATTGGTAAAATGAAGCATTAGCACCCTATCCTTATTTTGCCAGGACTGATGACTGTTCTAACAAGCCTCACTAGGACTTCAGCAAGTTTAAAGTACTGCTGAAGGTGATTGGAAGCCACCTAGCTTGTTTTAAAGTCGGCATTCCTATTTTGGTCTGTGATTAACTTCCTCAATTGGAGCGGAAACTGTTCAAAGCTTGCTAATTAATTGCACTGTAAAAGGCTTGTAAACGCTTCTTGTACACATTGCTATTTATACAAGATGAAATCTGTGGGTGCAAGGCTTTAAAGTACATGATTTTATACTTGGACACTGCCACATAGAGCTTGCTTCTCTTAGACAAGTTTGATTTACTCCTAGCTTTATAAAAAAAAAAAAAAAAAGCTATATATTTAGTAAAAGATGGCTATATGTTGGCTTTATATGATGGTCTTGCAAGTTAACAGTTGTTGCTAATTTCCTTTTATTTTTTTATTTTTTTCGTCTTCTTAGAAAAATGTCAGATGTTGACTGAAAATGTCAAAGAAGCCTTTCAGAAAGGTAATGATGAATGTAGTGTAATTGTATCTTTTTTAAAGAGATGTTCAGGATTAAAAACCAAAACAAACAAACATACTTGCCTAGGTGGATGCAGCATTTGTCCATTGGTGCCTCCTATGACAGAGAGCCGAGTGATCAAACGCTGCTGATCACTTAGTCACTTTCAGGCTCTTGGGGGTGCTCTGAAAGGCTGAGCCAGTCTCTCTGTTGTAGTGGAAGATGGTATTTTTGTATTTTTTTTTTTTGTTCATTCACAGATCCTTTGAATAAATGATGTGGCTCTGCAGACAAAGCCACACAGAGGTACAACATTTTTCAATTGTAGTGGGTGTTCCAGGGAGAAAACCCCCTGATTCAGTAGGAGGAGAAGGGGGCCCGTGAAGACTGCGAACTATGTTTTATGTTACACGTATATACATGGGTGTAACATGAAACGTGGTCAAAAAGGCAAACTTTTAAAAGATACTAGAGCACATGTTTTAAACACAAGGCCCTTGCAGCTGCAGCAATCCCCTTGTTTCTGCCCCCACCTTGTTGCAGCAGAAAGGAGGACAAAGCTCCTCCAGGTCCTTCGCTTCTACGTGCAGGTACAGAGAGTCTTCTCTCTGCTGCCCCCCCATCTCAGAAGTTGGCAGCAGAGAGGAGGACAGAACTCCTTCTACAGATTCTCCACCTCTCTGCAGAAACCCCTCATTTCCATCTTCCCTGGTCTGGCCATTTAGCAGGCTCCAGTTTTCCTCTGGTCCTCCTCCAGATCCTGTACTCTCTGCTTCCCAGCTCCACTTCTTCTTTTTCCTGACAGCAGCCCAAGATAAGGGGGGGTGCACTGTGAAGTAAGGGAGGGTGGGGTACACTGGACATCTAGTCTTACAGATACAACCGTTCCTTTGAGGGCAACCCTAATGCCGATGCGGCCCGCAATGAGTGAGTTTGACACCCCTGACTTGGAGCGACCCTGTCACTTTAACCACTTGCTTACTGGGCACTTAACCCCCGCCCCTCCTGCCCAGACCAATTTTCAGCTTTCGGCGCTCTCACTCTTTGAATGACAATTGCGTGGTTATACAACACTGTACCCAAATACATTTTTTATCATTTTGGTGGTATGTGATCACCCCTGCGGTTTTTATATTTTGTTATAAAATTTAGCAAACGGCTAATTTTTCTCCTTCATTGATGTAAGCTAATGAGTCTGCACTGAGGTGGCACTGAAGGGCATTGCTAGGCAGGCACTGAGAATTGGCACTAATAGTAGGTGGCACTGATTGGCACTGCTAGGTGGTACTGATTGGCACTGATAGGGGGCATTGGTGTGCACTAATGAGCCTGATGTGCCTCTTCCTCCACTGGGGTCTGATGTCCCCTATGCAGGAGCCGGTGATTGGCTGCACTGTCAGCGCGAGGAGAAAAAAAAGATTACCGAGCTTTGTTTACATAATGTGATCAGCTGTCATTGGCTAACAGCTGATCACGTGGTAAGGGGCCGGGGCCGGCCCCATACTCGGTTCTGTGATCCCCCGAGTCTCAGTGACTCAGTGATCACAGCGCGTGCAAAGGGGAGGACATCTTTTGACATCCTCCCAGCAATTGGGGTCTGCTCTGTAGCTGTCATTTGGCTATAGCGTGGGCCTCTAGTGGTTAAAAAATAAATAAATCCAGGCAGCTCTACCCTGTCATAGCATAGGCTGAATATTTACCCATTTGGCAGCAGTGCAAAACCTCTATTTGCGGTGATAGTAGGTATTACAATGGCTACCCTTTTTCTGTTTCAGATGATCTTGAAGGCGCCAAGAAGTTCTTGACAACAATGAAATACTATACGAATATTCTTGAGCAAGTAAAGAAGAAAATACTTCCATAACTGCTTTTCACCAACACCTGCAATATGGAAAATGGAATAATATTCCTCAAGCCTTACACTGCACTTATTGAAAACGGCATTAAGACTGTTTTAGCCCCAATCACTGCTTGTAATGCATAGTAGATTGTGCTGATCTAGAAGATTTATAATGGTACGTGGTAACGGTACAGTCACTGTTCATGACAGATTTTAGTACTGTGGACTGGTTGATTGGCCACCTTTGTGTAGTAAAAATGAACATGCAGCATTTCTTCCAATGTAACATGCTACATAGCACGGAAGTGTAATACCCTGCCTGTTAACTGGTGGTACACTGCAACACACGTTTATCAGAAGTGTTGCATTAGCATGTTGTGGTGACATCCATTTTGACTGACACACTAATGCGTTTAGCATATCGCAATCGAATGAAAAGTGTAAATGAGCCCTGAACTGTTTAGAGAGTGCCCTATTATCATGGCAATGTTATTGTAGAAAATGTAGCCACTACAAGACGGCTGCCTTTTTACTATCTTGTTTTTTTTTTTGTGTTTATTTATATGTGGTGCAATAATATATATATATATATATATATATATATAATTAAATTTATATATTTTAAGATTTTTGTTTTGTTTCTATCTCGAACTGCGCACAACATATGGACATAAACTGATTTTGTGGTACACAATACCACTGTTTTTATGGGTATCTAGGAAACTATTGATCATCCAAGACTGTGATTTCAGTTTTCAGTAAATGCTAGCAATTTGAACTGTTTTATAGTTCTTTATCTGAGGTACTATGTGCATGTTTCTGGGCTAGTTTACCTTAAAATCTTAGATAGTTGACGCCCCCAGAGTTCCGATCAGCTGGAGTTGCACTTAGGGTGGAGTTCCGATTTAAGCAGAATAGATTCCATTTTGTTCACGCTGTTAAATTTTCTGGGCCATGTTTATAATCTTAGTTTGACTGTAACCTTCACAAATTTAGTGGATTCTAACACAGACGCATCTTCTGCTAGAAGCGCTCTCTGTCCCTACTCACCCCTTCCCAGTAGTGTATTTAGGTTTTGTGCTACCCTAGGCCTGACTAAACTCATGCACCCTCCCCTAATTTAAATATGACCCACCCCTTTCTGTCAAGGTCACACCCCTTTCTGTTTAAGACCCGTCCTGAAATTTTTGCGTGGGGACACTAGTTCTGAGGCCCTGGGGGGGGGGGGGGGGGGCAATAGATTCCATTAATTTGCATAGATTTCCCTCACTTCCTGTTTGGCTATGGGACAGGAAGCAAAGGGAAATCTCTGCAATGGGATGGAGATGGTAAACAATAAACTGACGGCGGCTATAACCCTCCCTTACTCTATCCGAAATTAAAAAGTGTTGCTTGTAGTTCTACTTTAAGCACAAATTTCTGATAAATTTTATGGAGAAGACTAAGAAGATATAACCATGCCAATGGTGCAGCATAAAAATATCGCACAGTGAGGAAGGTTTGTGGTCCAGGATGATGGGACAGTCAAAATTGGAAGCAGCACTGCCCCAACCCCCCTACCCCCCCACACCGTTGCGCAAGGCCGGCTGCCTGCATACCAGAAGCAGTGCGGCCATCTTTATGGGGGCGTTAGACTAATTTGCCACTTAGCCCAGTCCGCCCCATAAGACTGGCTCTACACTAACGGCGCAGTGCAAGCCGGTTGGAGACTTTTTCCGTGCTGCCCTAAGCCTGGGCCTTTTTGGCCTAGGCCAGGATACAGCTTTGCCCCTTCCCTCTCAAGGTTTTACTTTTGCAATTGTTCTATTCGCTAGCTTTTATTAATATATATATTCCTATTTGTTAGTTTTTAATAACCTCTCACACCACCCCTTTCTTATCCATGTATAAAATAACATGTACTAATAAACTTTTGGCACTGAACGGACATTTTAAACACAGTGATTGCATCCTGTGTATCTGTTCCAGTATTAACTTCTGTTTTTAGAGTCCCAATCAGAAATGATTCCATAACAACTGCATAGGTGTTTTTCTGGAAAAGGTGCACTGAGCTTTAACATAAGACTAATGTTTATTGTGATAAGGGTATCATGTTACTAATTTTGCATAAATTATTGTATACGGTAAACTAAGTCCAGTTTACAAAAACAATTATGCAGTATTTACCGGGGGGGATCTAGTGCCAGTAAACACTGCATAAAAAGCTCTTAAGTCCAATTCACGAGTGGACCAGAGCGTTAAAAAGCATGCAATATTTACCACCAGGGTTTGGCTGGCAGTATCGCATGCGGTATTTGTCAAACAGCCTGGGGTCAGGGGACTTTTTTGACAGCTGGTTGCTAAGCGGCAGGCCTTAAAGTGGATCTAAACCCTCACATATACCCAGTGAAGTGAACAGCCTCAGATTTTGCACAGAGATTAACCAAATCTTCCTACATCTACTGTCTTCAGTTTTATATACAGTCTAGAAAATGCACATCGTGTTAGAATTTTCACTTCCTCATTCAGCAGTAGTAGTGTAGTTCTGGATTACAATGGGAGGCACCTGACTGGAGGAAAGGTGCACATACCCTCCGCATAGGCAGAGACTTTCAGAGCTGTCCTCTGAGTAGAGCAGCTTTCTGTTCATGTATTTATAGCACCCTCCCTGACACAAAATTCGCCCTGGTTTTAGTACACGTGTCAGAGAACATGTCAGAAGTTAAAGGGTCACTAAAGGAATTTTTTTTTTAGCTAAATAGCTTCCTTTACCTTACTGCAGTACTGGTTTCATGTCCTTATTGTTCGTTTTTGCTTTGAAATTGCTGTTATCTTGCTCTGTTCTCCACACTTCCTGCTTGTCTGTTTCCTTATAACCACCATACTGGGAGCTTTCTCACGGTGGTCTAAGCTGTCATTACTGTGTGTCTAAAACTTCCCAGAACCAATCAGATTCATTTTAAAAACAAAACACTGCCCTGGATTTGTTTGTTTTTGTTCTGTGTGTCCATTTCTACTTTGCAGAAACATGAAGCCAGTTCAAAAGTGAAACTAACCTGCAGGCACATTATATGATTGATTTTTATCTATTTTTAATCATTTTGAAAAGGAATCAGTTAACTTTTATGTCTCTATACCCTGTAAACAGTCATTTCAGCAAAAAAAATGTTTTTCCTTTAGTGACCCTTTAACAGAAGAATGGAGCAGGAAACGGCTATGTGACGCAGTGCACAGCTCAAATTTCATGAATCGGCTTTACATTCACTTTACAAACTGATGACTCGTCAGCGGGCATGCCTGCTCACAGGGATGGGGGGGGGGGGGAGCTGAACATTTAAAAATCGTAAAAAAAAAAGTGTGGGGGCACCCTAAAATCCACATGACATCACAAGGGGCAGGGTCTTGGGGTGAGGTTTCTGGATGGCCACACCCCATGGTTATATAAGAAATGGCAGACAGTGGGAGTCGACACAAGGGAGAAGAAATGATTTTTAATAAAGGACTTAAATACGTTTTCATTACAGGCCTTTAGCTCTTCGATTGACCTACTTCCATTGGATGGTTTTATATATTTTATATATATTTTATATATTTACTTCATGTTCTATTTTGTATAATAAAAATTTCTAGTTTTTACTATTTTTGTACTTTTGATTTACTGACACTGTTAAAGTCCCTGGGTTTTGAAAACCCAATCTCCAATTCTTCTTTAATAAAGGATTTGTCAAAAACTGTCTCTTGTAATTTGAAACACGATGTACTCCATACTCATTTCACAATGGGGTGGCCCAGGATCTGTCTGTAGCCCCCCCCCCCCCCCCACAACCACTAGCCAGGGTTGTCGGGAAGAGGCCCTCGTCCCCATCAGAGCCCCTGCCCAAAAACACCCACCCCCTCATCTTGAGGGCAAGTAGCCTGGTATGGTTCAGGAGGGGAGAGGCGCTTGCTCATAACACCCCCCCCCCCTTCCTGACTTGCTGGGCTGCATGCTTGGATAAGGGTCTGGTATGGATTTTGGGGGGACACCACGCTGGTTTTTATTTTGTTGTAGGGTTCCCCTTAAAATCCATACCAGACCCGAATGGCCTGGCACAGACTGGAGGGGGACCCCCACGCTGTTTGTATATATATATATAAAATCGGCTGTTAGTGGGGAAGCCCATTGACAGTTAATGAGTCAGGGGACACCCAAGTCCGCTCCTTATTAGTAACCAGCTCAATGCGTGAATTGAACTTTTACAGCTTATTTATCGCATGCTGTATTTTATTTGCCGTTATTTAACTCTTGGTGAATCGACCCCAATATCTGTTTTTCTCATTGGATTCAGGTGAAATTACCTGTCACTGTTTTGAAAAGTTTGCCTGTACACTTTTGTAAGATCCTTACTATTAGCGCCCAGAGGCGATTTAGTTTGTATGTGCTGCGCTATATAAGTTCCTCACTCACTAGGAAATATTTACAGAGTTAGGTTGTATTTACACCAATGTGTTTTTTCATGCTTTTTGCAGAAATGCAGGACATTTTTTTAACATGGTTTCCTATGGAACACATTCACATCAATGCAATCTCGGACACCTGTGATAATTAAATTGCCAGGTGAGCCCAATTAAAGGAAAAACTACTAAAGGAGGGTGTTCCACATTATTAAGCAAAGCATAATTTTCAAGCAATAATGGGAAGAAAAAGGATCTCTCTGCTGCCGAAAAGAGTGAAATAGTTTAATGCCTTGGATGAGGAATAAAAACATTAAATATTTCATGAAAACTTAAGCGTGATTATCGCACTATTACGATAGTTGTGGCTGATTCAGAGCACAGACGGGTTTGCTGCAGATAAAGGCACATTGAGGAAGATTTCTGCCAGATTCACGCATCGGATCAAGAGAACAGCTGATAAAACCCCATTACATGGCATCAAACAGATATTTGAAGCTGCTGGTGCCTCTGGAGTCCCACAGACATCAAGGTGTAGAGTCCTCCAGAGTCTTGCAACTGTGCATAAATCTTCCATTAGGCTACCACTAACCAATGCTTACAAGCAGAAACGGCTGCATAAAATACATGAAGACTAATTTTCAAACAGTCCTGTTCACCGATGAGTGCCGTGCAACCCTAGATGGTCCAGATGAATGGAGTACTGGATGGTTGGTGGACAGCCACCCTGCTCCAACAAGGCTGCAACGTCAGCAAGGCGAAAGTGGAGTTATGTTTTGGGAAGAGAGCTGGTCGGCCCCTTTAGGGTCCCAGAAGATGTAAAGATGACTTCTGCAAAGTATGTTAAGTTCCTGACTGACCACCTTCTTCTCTGGTACAAAAATAAGAACTATGCTTTCCGTAATAAAATCATCTTCATGCATGACAATGCACCATCTCATGTTGCAAAGAATACCTCTGCATCAATGGCTGCTATGGGGATAAAAGGAGAGAAAGTCATGGTCCTCCCCTGACCTCAATCCTATTGAGAACCTTTGGAGCATCCTTAAGCAAAAGATCTATGAGGGTGGGAGGAAGTTTACATCCAAACAGCAGCTCTGGGAGGATATTTTGACATCTTGCAAACAAATTCAAGCAAAAACTGTCCAAAAATTCACAAGTTCAATGGATGCAAGACTTGTGAAGCTGCTATCAAATAACGGGTCCTATGTTAAAATGTAACGTGACCTGTTAAAATGTTTAAAAAGTTAAAATGCTGTTCAAAGTTTGATGGAAATAGCTTTTGATTTCAGTAAAGCCCCGTACACACGGTCGGACTTTTGCCCAACCAACATCAAAATCCGACACTTTTCGCATTTGTCCGACCGTGTGTACGTTCCATCGGACCAACTTTTTTGGCTTTCATCGGACAAAAAGTTGGGTCTGCGAACGGACCAACTTTCAGGCAACAAAAGTCCGATGGTGCAAAGTCCGATCGTGTGTACAGCAAACCATCGGACTTTTGGACAAATTACAAATGCGCATGCTCAGAACCAATGTTAAAATCAACCAACAATAGCAGAAGTTAACCAAAGGGTGGCAGTAAAGAGCAGAAAAGAGCAGAAAAACCACGTGATGATGGCAAAGTTTGCAGAAAAGTCTGACTGTGTGTATGCTATGGGTGTGACCGGACAAATCAATTAGGACAAAAATCCAAGGGAAATTTTGTTGGATGTCCGACCGTGTGTACGAGCCTTAAGAGTCGGTTCACATAGCAGCAGCACGACTCCGGGGGCGGCTCTGCAAGTCGTCCTGAGGACGACTTCAGAGGCGACCTGCAAAACGACTTCTGTATAGAAGTCAATGCAGGTCGCCCCGAGCCGTCCCCGAAGTCGTACAGGAACCTCCTTCTAAGTCGGAGCGACTTGTGTTGCTCCTATTAGAACGGTTCCATTGCCTTCAATGGGACGCGGCTCGTCAGGCTCTGAATATGCTGCAAACACAACAAATGACAATTTTCAGTTCTTTACAACTTATAAAGTGTTTTGAAACTTACTGTGCGTAATAATTTGTAACAGTGCATGGTAAGTTTTTTATTTTGAAAAAAATTAACTGTTATCATTAGAAGGTTTGTTCAATACAATTTGAATTGTACTCTTAATAGTAACTTGAGAATTATGCTGACAGTTGTTTACATCAATTATTTAGGTAAATTAGAAAAATATGCTTGGCATAATAATTTGGAACAGGGTGTACTCTGATGATGTGTAGTCATGGTCAGTAGATTTAGCTGAAAACTCACTTTTAAATTTTAGCCTTCTGTCTGTTAACCGCTTAATGACCACCGCATGTAAATATACATCCACAGAATGGCACGTATAGGCAGATGGACGTGCTGGCACGTCCCTGCCTTCCCGCGGGTCGGGGTTCCGATTGGGACCCCCTTCGCTACATGTGGCAGTCGGTAAGCCTCTGGGAGCGATCCGGGATGAGGGGGCGGCTGTTCTTTCTGTCCGCCCCCTCGCAATCGCTCCCAGCGAATCCGCTCCCCCCCTCTGCCCGCCCTCTGCCTGTGTAATGTAAACACAGGCAGAGGAAGTGATGTCACCTCTCCTCGGCGGTATTTTCAATCTGGCGAGAGGAGAGAAGACATCACAAGTGAGTTGCACAACACTACACTGACACCAGTACACATAGGCACACTTAACCCCTTCAGATCACCCCCAGCCCACTATCACAGTGTCACTAATAGCAGTGATCATATATTTACTGATCACTGCATTTAGTGTCAGTGTGACAGGCAGTTAGTGTTAGGTCAAGGGTAGCCCCCTACCCCCCCCCCCCCAATAAAGGTTTAACCGCTTGATAACCGCCCTAGTTAACCCTTTCACCCCCTATTGCCAGTGTCACTAAGCGATCGGTTTTCTGATCGCTGTATTAGTGTCACTGTTGCCGCTAGGTAGCTATTTTTCTTTTTATATTGCGATTTGTTTTACTAAAGACATGTGGCTGAATACATTTTGGCCTAAATGTTTGACTAAAATTTAGTTTATTCGATTTTTCTTATAACAGAAAGTAGAAAATATCATTTTTTTTCAACATTTTTGGTCTTTTTCCAGTTATATTTATGGTTGCCACCTCATCCCTTTAAACCCGAACACATATTAATTACACAGGTTCTGTGGCTGATTAAGGTGGTAATTAAACTCACTTGGTGCCTCTCCTGCATTAAATTGGCCTCAGAACCTGTGTAATTCATATGTGTTCGGGTTTAAAGGGATGAGGTGGCAACCCTAGTTATATTGCAAAAAAAAAAAATCGCAGAGACAATCAAATACCATCAAAAGAGAGCTCTATTTGTGGGAGGAAAAGGACGCAAATTTTGTTTGGGAGCCACGTCGTGCGACCGCGCAATTGTCTGTTAAAGCGATGCAGTGCTGAATTGTAAAAACACCCTTGGGCATTTAGCAGCATATTGGTCCGGGGCTTAAGTGGTTAAACTAAAAAACTGCCAACACAACCTAAAGATGCCTGCATCAACCTTAAACAGCCTGCACAATGCTCAAACTCTGTGCTCCCAAAAACAAATCCTATCCAAGCTGTTATCACAAACTATATTAGCCAGTGACAATCCTATATGTGCGCAAAACCCTGAGATCCAATAAATGAAAGGGACAAACTAGGCTGGGGAGTAAAGGGCTAGTGCAGAATTCTCCAAACTTTCTAAACAAATGTTTTTTAGGCTTTAGGGGACCTGGACTATGGCCAGTGGGAGTAGACAATTGCATGTCTTCAGTGAGAGTAAACTATTGCCTATTCCTTGGTATTTGGGGGGGGGGGGGATAGTGCCCCATCATTGGTGTCAGTAAGAGGACTAGTGCCCCTTTGGTGATGTCAATGGCAGGAATTATGCACTATTGTTGGTGTCAGTGGGATGAATGCTGGATAAAGGCAAGGGTTGCATCTGGTCCCCTTGACACAGCTTGGAGGCCACTGGGTTAGAGGATACTAGATATCCTCCTGCCATGAAATTAGATGGGCATTTTTACAGTTTTTTTTTTTACAAAAAAATTGAATATCATCAAAAAGTTAATTTATTTCAGTAATTCAAATCAAAAAGTGAAACTCATATATATTTTATATAGATGCATTACACACAGAGTAATAAGAATTGAGAGGTATCGTGATATAGCGCAGTCTTACCCCGAAGAGTAAGTTTAAAGTCAACTCCAGGTGGGCTCTCCTTCACAGGTTTCCAGCAAGTGAACATTTTTGTTCCCCACGATAACCTCGTTGTCGTGCAGGCAGGACCAGCGCTCCCCCTAGGCGGCTGCCACGGCTGCTAACTTCCCCTCTAGCCTGGCTGGGGAAAATGAGGGGCTGAAGTATGTCTTCCAGCGGGCACAGCTAGGGAGGCGTAGGACAGTGGGGATGGGGACACTGGGGGGGCAGAGATGAACAGTGGGGACACTAGGGAGCCGGACGAGGCAGGCATGAGGACAGCTGGGGAGACGGGCACCATCATGTTCCCGCACATAGGTGAAACTATCCAACTCGGTGAGTCTGCTCTGACCCTGGTCCCTATTTTAGTCACCAATGCCCTAGGCATGACTAGCACCACCCCCCCGCCGGGCCAGGTGGGCGGCGTTGGGTGGGGGTGTTAGTCTTGCCTAGGGTGCAAAAAAGTTAAATACCCACTTTGCCTTAAAGCGGAGATTCCGCCGATTTTTTTTTTTAAAAGCCAGCAGCTACAAATACGGCAGCTGCTGACTTTTTAAAAAACGGACACTTACCTGTCCATCGCGCCCGCAATGTAAGCAGCCAAGGCTCGGTCCTCGGCTGCTTCCGCCGCCATCCTCGGTGAGGGAATCAGGAAGTGAAGCCTTGTGGCTTCACTGCCCGATTTCCAACTGCACATACGCGAGTGTTTCCCAGAAGACAGCGAGGGGCCGACGTCACAGGCTGGATTCCCTGCGGGGATCCGAACCAGGAAGTGGTGCAAATACCTGTCTCAGACAGGTATCTGCGCCCCCCTCCCCCTGAAAGGTGTCAAATGGGGGAGGGGGGAGGGATCCAAAAAGCGGAGATTCACTTTTTGTGTGAACCTCCGCTTTAAGCAAAGTTCAATCTCCTGATACCCAGTTACTTTACACGCCATTAGAGGGGGCTGTTTTCTTTAGATTTTTTTCCTTTAGATTAACCGAAAACCATATAATCTGAGGTCACACCTAAACACTTTAAAATTGTATACAATCAGGCAGGCCCTTGCACAAAAGTTGTATAGTGTGTATCAAGCTTAAGCTCTGTAGGTCTCGTATGCTCCAGTGCTATGGTTGTGTCTGCGCCCCCCTCTCCTCCCACCCATTCACAAATGGAGCCTGGGGCCAATTGCCAATCTCTGCACCATGTGCCAATAAGCCCTAAATATGAGAATAAATACAAATCAATTGCACGTTCTCATAGTCTAGCTCAATAAAATTGTCAGTTACAACTTAGCCCTTAGCTAATGATGAATGAGGCGAATACCTGAGTCACTCCTCTTGTATCTAAGTTCACTAAGTGGAGAACGTATCAGTGGTGGGCTCCCAATCATCCACCATATACAGGGCCGCCATCAGGGGGGTACAGGCAGCCCCAGATGGCGACCCCCTCTTTTTTTATTTTTTATAAAAAAAAATATTTTTTTAATATATTTTTATTTTATTTTTTATTAAAGGGCCATTTTTTTTAGGGGTCTGGAGGTGCCCAGGGGCCCGGATATCCCCAGGACCCCAGATGACAAATTATATTATATTTTTTATATATTTTTGTATTTCTTTTATTTTTATATATATATATAATAATATTATATATATATATATATATATAATATTATTATTATTATTATTATTATTAAAGGGCCCAGAGGTCCCCAGGGCCCTGGAAGGCAACCCCCTTTGTTTTTTTTTATTTTTTTATTAAAGGGCCCAGAGGTTTCTTTTTATTAAAGGGCCCAGAGGACCCAGATGGAAAGCCCCCTTTTTTTGTAATTTCTATTTATATATAATAAAAATGATTAAAGGGCCCAGAGGTCCCCAGATGGCAACCACCCTTTTTAACAAAAAAAAAAAAAAATATATATTTATATTTTGTTTTGTAAAGGGCCCCCCCGCTTCTTCTCAATTTGCGAGAACCCCCCCCCCCTTCAGGCGGCAGCGCCCCCCCCCCCCCCCCCGGGTTCTCTGCTTCAGGGGGCCCATGCCTGAAGCTGTGTAAGGGGCCCCAAAATTCCTGATGGCGGCCCTGACCATATATATATATATAATCTCAGAGAAGAAGGGTACAATCTCCAATCTGCAAATTCTTTACTTCAAAGTAGTTTCCATAAAAGTTATAAACAATGTACAAACAATGCCCCACAGATGCTCAATAGGGTTTAGGTTTGGAGATATGCTTGGCCAGTCCATCACCTTTACCCTCAGATTCTTTAGCAAGGCAGTTGTCGTCTTGGAGGTGTGTTTGGGGTCATTATCATGTTGGAATACTGCCCTACGGTCCAGTCTCCAAAGGCAGGGGATCATGCTCTGCTTCAGTATGTCACAGTACATGTTGGCATTCATGGTTCCCTCAAAGAACTGTAGCTTCCGAGTGCCAGTGTTGTGACGAGAAAGGTCCCCCGTTCAATAATGCCCACCCTGTACTGTGCAGGCGCAGCGCTTGCACAGTACGAAGCACTACGGAGCCGCCAAAAGTCTCCGAACATGAACAGCTGTACACTACGCCTGCGTACAGCAGGCGACTTTGTGCCACTCGCTCTTGCACGCTCACGATGCTCGTGCAACTCTGCAAAGGGCGGATTTAATGTTGGTTAAAGCGTGTGAGAGGTAGATGCCTACAGAAGAGGCCGTCTTTAATAATGATGGGCTGAGCTGATAAATTGGGGATGGATTTCTTAATAAACTACACAGGCTTCTCAATAATACATCCGCCCTTTGAGAAATCCACCCCCCATCATATGAGCTCTGCCCATCATAATACAATATGACCTCTTCTGTATGCATATGCCCCTTGCAGAGTTCAATGAATAATACACCCACCCCTTGCAGAGTTGCACGAGCATCGGGAGCGTGCGGCAGCGTGTGTCACAATGTCATCTTCATTGCGCAGGCGCCGTGTACAGCTGATCAACAGTCGTTCATGTTCAGAGACTTTCAGCGGCTCCGTGGTGCTCCGTACTGCACAAGCGATGCGCATGCGCAGTACAGGGTGGGCATTATTCACTCGGCAGCCCTCATGCAGCCCCAGACCACGACACTCACATCATCATGCTTGACTGTAGGCAAGACACACTTGTCTTTGTACTCCTCACCTGGTTGCCACCCCACACGCTTGACACCATCTGAACCGAATCAGTTTATCTTGGTCTCATCAGACCACAGGACATGGTTCCAGTAATCCCTGTCCTTAGTCTGCTTGTCTTCAGCAAACTTTTTGCAGGCTTTGTTGTGTCTCGTCTTTAGAAAAGTCTCTTCCTTCTGGGACAACAGTAATGCAAACCAATTTGATGCAGTGTGTGGTGTATGGTCTGAGCACTGACAGGCTGACCCCCCACCCCTTCAACCTCTGCACCAATGCTGGCAGCACTCATAGGTCTATTTCCCAAAGACAACCTCTGGATATGATGCTGAGCATGTGCACTCAACTTCTTTGGTCGATCATGGCGAAGCCTGTTCTGAGTGGAACCTGTCTTGGTAAACTGAAGTATGGTCTTGGCAATCTTCTTATAGCCTAGGCCATTTTTATGTAGAGCAACAATTCTTTTTTTTTCAGATCCTCAGAGAGTTCTTTGCCATGAGGTGTCATGTTAAACTTCCAGTGACCAGTATGAGAAAGTGAGAGCGATAACACCAAATTTAACACACCTGCTCCTCCTTCACACCTGAGACCTTGTAACACTAACGAGTCACATGACATCGGGGAGGGAAAATGGCTAATTGGGCCCAATTTGGACATTCTCACTTAGGGGTGTACTACACTTTTGTTGCCAGAGGTTTAGACATCAATGGCTGTGTGTTATTTTGAGGGGACTGCAAACTTACACTGTTATACAAGCTGTACGCTTACTTCTTTGTAGCAAAGTGTCATTTCTTCAGTGTTGTCACATGAAAAGATATAATAAAATATTTACAACAATGGGAGGGGTGTACTCATTTTTTTGTGAGATACTGTATATATCAAAGAAAAAGGGTACAATCTCCAATCTGCAATTTATTTACTTCCTGCTGCAGCTGCTACATTGTTTTTAACTATTATGGAAACTCTACTTGGAAGTAAAGAGATTGGAGATGATAGATAGATAGATAGATAGATAGATAGATAGATAGATAGATAGATAGATAGATAGATAGATAGATAGATAGACTGATCCAGGAGGACCAACATGACAGCTAGTTAGTTGCCATTAAAAACAGAGATGAATCTGTACAGCCTCCTTGTTTCCCTCTCCTATTGATGTCACTGAGAAGCACTGTCCTGTGTGCTCTATTGATGTTTGGGAATCACAGCAGCGCAGAGACCGTCACCATGACAACACTACAACAAGCTCCGAGGAGCCCTAAGCACTAGATCCCGCCCCTGAAATTCGATTGGCTGGTTTTGCATTTCCAGCGCTCTGATTGGAAGCCCACGTTGTCACTCACCGTGCAGGTTGTAGTTTAGTTGAAACGTGCAGTAAAATCAGAGGGACAGGTTAGACTGTGTGCAGATCCTGGGTGTCCATCCAGGGGCTCCTCACTATGGTACTGACCAAGAGGTTCTCTAAGGACATCGGCTTCATGCTTCCTTCAGTGGAAGAGGCCAAGGATGCAGAGGAGGAGGAGGAAGGGGCCCGATCCAGTTTGGGGGGCATCTCTAGCAGACCCCCCAGCAGACCTCTCCCATCTCTCAGCAGAGGAAGTGTGGACAATAAGGTAATTCATGTGCATGGCATTCAAATTACAACTGAGGCACAATTTGTTTCTTTTATTGTGGAGGTGTTTTTTGCTATCTGTGGCCCTTTCAGGAGATTTCCCTTCACTTCCTGTCCCATAACTAAAACAGGAAGTGAAATGGAATCCTTCAAAGTGATTGTCACAAGAACTAGTGTCCCCATTGCCAAATTCCCTTTCTATTACTGTTCTGGTGAGAACCAAAACTGTGGGACAATCTTTCATTTTCACTTGTTGATAATGTTACAACATGACAAATAGAGATGGTGACTCTACCTAATGGGGTCACAGACAGCAATAAAAACCTGGCAGGGGGCACAGACAGCAATAAAAACCTGACAGGGGGCACAGAAGGCAATAAAAACCTGACAGGGGGCACAGACAGCAAAAAAAACTGACATGGGGGGCACAGAAGGCAATAAAAACCTGACAGGGGGCACCGAGAGCAAAAAAAACCTGACAGGGGGCACAGAAGGCAATAAAAATCTGACAGGGACAGGGGGGCACAGACAGCAATAAAAACCTGACGGGGGGCACAGACAGCAATAAAAACCCGACAGGAGGCACAGACAGCAATAAAAACCTGACAGTGACAGGGGGGCACAGACAGCAATAAAAACCTGACGGGGGGGCACAGACATCAATAAAAACCCGACAGGAGGCACAGACAGCAATAAAAACCTGACAGGGGGCACAGAAGGCAATAAAAACCTGACAGTGACAGGGGGGCACAGACAGCAATAAAAACCTGACGGGGGCACAGACAGCAATAAAAACCTGACGGGGGGCACAGACAGCAATAAAAACCTGACGGGGGGCACAGACATCAATAAAAACCTGACAGGGGGCACAGACAGCAATAAAAACCCAACAGGAGGCACAGACAGCAATAAAAACCTGACAGGGGACACAGAAGGCAATAAAAACCTGACAGGGGGCACAGACAGCAATAAAAACCTGACAGGGGGCACAGAAGGCAATAAAAACCTGACAGGGGCACAGACAGCAATAAAAACCTGACAGGGGGCACAGAAGGCAATAAAAACCTGACAGTGACAGGGGGGCACAGACAGCAATAAAAACCTGACAGGGGGCACAGAAGGCATTAAAAACCTGACAGGGGGCACAGACAGCAATAAAAATCTGACAGGGGGCACAGAAGGCAATACAAACCTGACAGGGGGCACAGAAGGCAATACAAACCTGACAGGGGGCACAGACAGCAATAAAAACCTGACAGGGGGCACAGAAGGCAATAAAAACCTGACAGTGACAGGGGGGCACAGACAGCAATAAAAACCTGACAGGGGGCACAGACAGCAATAAAAACCTGACAGGGGGCACAGACAGCAATAAAAACCTGACAGGGGGCACAGACAGTAATAAAAACCCGACAGGTGTTCTCCATACAAAAAAAAAAAAAAAGATTGACACCAGACCATTTAGTCCATGAAATATCTACCTAAAAGATATGTACATTTTATGCTGTAGATCCGAGGGTGACATGTAAGGAAACAAAAAAAAAAAAAAAAAAAGTATTTTAGCTTGCACATGATTGGATGATAAAATCAGCAGAGCTTCCCCCTCATTTCAGATCTTCCCCCTCAAATTTACAGCGACTGAACTTCCAAGTACACTTTGCACTTGTAGTGAAAAGTGGATTTGCCTTTCGTAAATAACCCCCACTGTCTCTCTGTGGGGGGTCCTCCATCCTCTTCGCTGAATTAAAAAAAAAAAAGTTTATGGCCAGCTAAGGACAGGAATGTGTTATTGGCAGGATCACCAGGAGAAAATAAGGGAAAGAAGAGCCTATAAAAGAAATCGACTGCAGCCACCTTATTAAGGATTGGTAAACTGTAAAGCCCTGTACACACGGCCGATTTTCCTGCGGGGAGAGCTTTCGGCCGGGAATCCCAGCCGTGTGTATGCTTCCTCGTAGTTTTCCTGACAGGAAAACTGACGGGAATCCCAGCGGGAAAATAGAGAACCTGCTCTCTATTTCCCCCCCGGGATTCCCAACGGTTTTACACCTGAGGCTGGACAGACTCGAGGGTAGGTGCAGGGCCAGACAGACTCGGAGGTAGGTGCAGGGCCGGACAGACTCGGAGGTAGGTGCAGGGCCGGACAGACTCGGAGGTAGGTGCAGGGCCGGACAGACTCGGAGGTAGGTGCAGGGCTGGACAGACTCGGAGGTAGGTGCAGGGCTGGACAGACTCGCAGGTAGGTGCAGGGTTGGACAGACTCGGAGGTAGGTGCAGGGCTGGACAGACTCGGAGGTAGGTGCAGGGCTGGACAGACTCGGAGGTAGGTGCAGGGCTGGACAGACTCGGAGGTAGGTGCAGGGCTGGATAGACTCGGAGGTAGGTGCAGGGCTGGATAGACTCGGAGGTAGGTGCAGGGCTGGACAGACTCGGAGGTAGGTGCAGGGCTGGATAGACTCGGAGGTAGGTGCAGGGCTGGACAGACTCGGAGGTAGGTGCAGGGCTGGACAGACTCGGAGGTAGGTGCAGGGCTGGACAGACTCGGAGGTAGGTGCAGGGCTGGATAGACTCGGAGGTAGGTGCAGGGCTGGACAGACTCGGAGGTAGGTGCAGGGCTGGATAGACTCGGAGGTAGGTGCAGGGCTGGACAGACTCGGAGGTAGGTGCAGGGCTGGATAGACTCGGAGGTAGGTGCAGGGCTGGATAGACTCGGAGGTAGGTGCAGGGCTGGATAGACTCGGAGGTAGGTGCAGGGCTGGACAGACTCGGAGGTAGGTGCAGGGCTGGACAGACTCAGAGGTAGGTGCAGGGCTGGATAGACTCGGAGGTAGGTGCAGGGCTGGATAGACTCGGAGGTAGGTGCAGGGCTGGACAGACTCGGAGGTAGGTGCAGGGCTGGACAGACTCAGAGGTAGGTGCAGGGCTGGACAGACTCGGAGGTAGGTGCAGGGCTGGATAGACTCGGAGGTAGGTGCAGGGCTGGACAGACTCGGAGGTAGGTGCAGGGCTGGATAGACTCGGAGGTAGGTGCAGGGCTGGACAGACTCGGAGGTAGGTGCAGGGCTGGATAGACTCGGAGGTAGGTGCAGGGCTGGATAGACTCGGAGGTAGGTGCAGGGCTGGATAGACTCGGAGGTAGGTGCAGGGCTGGACAGACTCGGAGGTAGGTGCAGGGCTGGACAGACTCAGAGGTAGGTGCAGGGCTGGACAGACTCGGAGGTAGGTGCAGGGCTGGACAGACTCGGAGGTAGGTGCAGGGCTGGACAGACTCGGAGGTAGGTGCAGGGCTGGACAGACTCAGAGGTAGGTGCAGGGCTGGACAGACTCGGAGGTAGGTGCAATGGGAGCTTTTTCCGTTGCAATTTCTGACGGACTTAGATAGAGAGCAAGTTCTCAATTTTTCAGACGGAAAAAAATCCTATAGGAAAGTCTGTATGGAATTCCGACGGGACAAAAAAAAACACGCTTGCTCGGAAACTATTTGACGCATGCACGTAAGCATTGAACTTCTTTTTTCTTGGCTCGTCGTAGTGTTGTACGTCACCGCGTCCTTATGGTCGGAATTTGGTGTGACCCTGTGTATGGAAGCCAAGCTTGAGCGGAATACCGTTGGAAAAACCATTCAGTCGGAAAAACAACGAACGGAGAATCCATTTGTGTGTACGCGGCATAACAGTTCCCAAGCCCAACGCCATAAAAGCTTCATGTCCATGTACACACAGGCTTTTAGCAGAGTTTAGGTTCTGCTGCGGTTAGGTTCAACCTCCCTCTCCTGGAAGAATCGCATTCAGGATTGAAAAGTTTTGACTGCCAGCCGCAGGAAACTGCAAAACCGTGGCAAAATCACAGCGTAATTTTGCAGCATTTTGCATTTTCCCGTGGCTGCATTAAATGACAGCCAAGCGTACATGAAGCCTTACAATGTTACAACATGCCCACTCTTCACCCCTGTCCCACTGCTGACACAAAAGCACACTGTGCATGTGCAACTAGAAGGCAAGCAATTGGCCACACATGTGCAGTACACATGCCAACCATTAACAGTACCAGCAGGGGTGCAGAAAATAGGCACAGGACAGTTACCTACTCTACGACATGTGGCGCTTTTCGGGCACTAGGGGCCCGGGTGCTTTTAACCCCCACTAGCGGATGAATAAAGGGTTAAAAGTACCCGCAAAGCGCCACTGCTGAGTCGCTTTGCAGGCGCTTTGGCGGCACTGCTCATTGATTTCAATGGGCAGGGGGCCTTAAGGAGCAGTGTATTCACCTCTCCTAAAGCACTGGAAAGAAGCTGCTTGCAGGACTTTTCTTGATGCCCTGCCAGCGCAGTGCCCCTCAGGCTTTCACACTGGGATTGCAGATGAGGCTTCTTTCAGGCGCTTTACAGGCGCTATTTTTAGCGCTAAAGTGCCTGAAAACGCCTCCAGTGTGAAAGGGGTCTAAAGCTGGGCTCCACCCAAAAGGGGAAGCTCTGCTTGTTTTCCCCCCCTCTGCTGTCATATTTGCCACCTTTCAGGGGGGGAGCGGGTACCTTTTTGATAGGTACCCGTCCCCACTTCTGGGAGACCTCACTGTGGCAAGACCCCAGGAAGTTCACCCGCCTCCTCCTTCCATTGCCGCCAGTCCATTTAGAAAGCACGGCACGCTTTGCGCATGCACAGTAGGGAACCAGCTATACATAGGAATGGCGGCGGCAGCACCCGAGAGCCAATTTAAAAATCCACTGGGGTGCTGACATCACGGGATCCCTGGACAGGTAAGTGTCCTTATATTTGAAGACAGTATTTGTAGCTGCTGAAATTTTTAGAGGGGGGGCTGGAGTTCCGCTTTAAAGGGGTTGTAAAGGTAAAAAAAAAAAAAAAAATTTGTGCAGTCCTCCTTCACTTACCTCATCCTTCCATTTTGCTTTTAAATGTCCTTATTTCTTCTGAGTACCTCCACACAGTAATGCAAGGCTTTCTCCCTGGTGTGGAGTGTCGTGCTCGCCTCCTCCTTGGACTGCAGGAGAGTCAGGACGCCCACTAACACACGACTCCTTTATCTGAAACGTAGAGAGCGTCCTGACTCTCCCGTAGTCCAAGGCAGGGGGCGAGCACGACACTCCACACCAGGGAGAAAGCCTTGCATTTCTGTGTGGAGTTACAGACAGAAGAACAGGAAGTGAGGATTTCTCAGAAGAAATAAGGACATTTAAAATCAAAATGGAAGGATGAGGTAAGTGAAGGAGGACTGTACTAAGGTAAAGGAAGGTATTTAGGAAAACAAAAAATGTACCTTTACAACCCCTGATTGCTACATTGTACAGATGAACGTCCAGACTTTGCATGTAAATTGTGTTCTCTGAGGTAAAAGGTGATGTCCTTGGAAACAATGTGCTGAATAAATGGATGTTCTGCTGATTTGTGACATCCTGTGTGCTGGTATAGATTGTACAAAGGTCATCTTCAGCGAGATCTAGGAATAAAGGAGACATCGACAATGAAATAATGGAGGTCTCCGAGTCTAAAGAAGGGCCGGCGGAGGAGACACCAGAGCAATGCTGCCAAGACTTTGCAGGATCAAGAGAAAACGAGGAAGACTGCGACACCGATTTAGAAATAGAAGGTTTGTTACTAAAACTGATAAATGCCTCATTTTCTCTGCTAAAGCCACGTCCCGGGAGTCTCAAGAATTCATTACACTGCTTATTGTTTCATCTACTGATTTCTCTATGGTTACGGTGTGAGTTTGTGTTTACTAACTGCTTAGCAGCTTATAGAAAGAAAGGATGCGTCATTACTGACCTCTAGACATGTGCAATTAGTTTAGTTCCAAATAGCGGAGTTCCACCCAAAATTGGAACTTCCGCTTATCCCACGCCTCACCCCCTTACATGCCACATTTGGCATGTCATTTTCTTGGGGGGGGGGGGGAGTGGGGGCTTCAGGAGGAGTGGGACTTCCTGTCCCACTTCCTCCTTCCGCCGAGGGGCTGGTTAGGCGATTAAGCTTAATCACCTACAGCAGCCCCTTCCTGTAGGCGATCGCATGGGACACATGACAGGTCCCATGCGATCGCCTGTCCAATCAGCGGCGGGCCGCGCGCGCATGCGCAGTGCCACTCGCGCATGCGCAGTGGGTGCCCGGCCGTGAAGCTGAAGGCTGTCATGGCCGGGTGCCCACAGTTAGAATGAAGATGCCGGCCGGGGAGGGGGGGAGAGGAGCGGAGCCCCCGCCGGCGCGTCGCTGGAACGCTGGATCAGGTAAGTGAATGTTTGTTAAAAGCCAGCAGCTACAATTTTTGTAGCTGCTGACTTTTAATAAACATAAAAACAGTCTGGAACACCCCTTTAACAAATCTTGACAAAATAGTTAATTCCAAATTTCCACATTTTTCAATTTCCGAATTTTATTATTATATTATTATATTATATTATTTTATATATACTGCGATTCTGTAGTTGCCAAATATGCTGCAGAAATCTCCCACCACTGAGTCTGGCTGCAGCCATTTTAAGTGTGGGCAGCTTAAGCTTCTGCCTGTTCACTTCCTAGATTTGCACAGACACACAGAGCCACACCTCCAGCTCTGCAGCTCTCATTGGCTCTTGTATGACTCACCCCCTTCCCTTTCTGGAAAACTCTCACAAGAGAGAGAGCTGGTGGCCCTCCAGCTGTTGCGAAACTACAAGTCCCATCATGCCTCTGCCTCTAGTAGTCATGCTTGTAACTGTCAGCCTTGCAATGCCTCATGGGACTTGTAGTTTTGCAACAGCTGGAGGGCCGCCAGTTTGACACCTCTGGCCTAAGCTGATGACCTGACAAGAAACAGGAAGTGGGCTGTATAAGGTATTTACTGGCAAAAGAAAAAAAAAAGTTTTACCATCTAAAGTTACAACAAGGGCAGATGATTTAATAGATGCAAAGTTGAAAATTATTGAAGTTCCGCTTTAAAGTAGAACTATAGCCAAAACGTATTTTTTTTTTTGGATAGAGGTAAGAAAGGTTATAACCACTGTCCGATGTTTTTTTTTTCCCCCTCATCTGTGTCCCATTGTGGAGATTTCACTTCACTTCCTGTCCCATAGCCAAACAGGAAGTGAGAGGGAGTCCCTGCAAATTAAGGGAATTCCTTGGGGACCCCCAGATCATCAGAACTAGTTTCTACATTGGAAGATTTCCCCTCGATTACCTTTCTGGGGACAACCCAATATTTGGGATTTTCTTTTACTTTCAATGATAAACAGGACAAATAGAGAGAGTGAATCTCCCTAATAGGGGTACAGACAGCAATAAATGCTGGCATTTGTTCTCATCCCTCTCCACTCTATCCAAAACTTCAAAAAATGTGTTGCCTTTAGTTATACTTTTAAAGCCTTGTACACACGATCGGATTTTCCAGCGGAAATTGTGTGATGACAGGCTGTTGTCGGAAAATCCGACCATTTGTATGCTCCATTGGACAATTGTCGGATTTTTCGCCAACAAATGTTGGATAGCATGCTTTAAAATGTTCCGACAACCAGTGTGATGACGGAGTATCCGATCGTGTGTACACAAGTCCGGATGACAAAACTCCAAAGTACAAACACGCATGCTCCGAAGCAATGCTCATCATAACACAACATTAGCAAAAGTTGCCCAAAGGGTGGCACTAAAGAGCTGAAAAAAATGTGCAGTTTCGTGTTTGTTGGCAGAAAATTCTTTGCCGTTTTGTATGCAATACAAGTAAATGGCCAGCGCCCTTCGGACAGAAGTCAGCGGAATATCCTATCGGGCTAATATTCAGGAGAGTTTATATGCAGAATAATAAAACAAAATGCCTTATGCCCCTAAGAGCCGTGTCAAAAATATCCATCGTACACAAGGCCTCAATTTCATATCTCTGGGTTGAGTATCAGACAGCAATAGCAGACTCCATTATTTTATTGTTATCTCTGTCACTGTGTCACTGGGAGATGTGCCAACACTTCCTGACTCAGTGACACAACAGGAGGTCATGGAACATTTCTCTCACATAAAATGAATGGCAGAGGTTCTAGTCCTGCTTTATTCAATCACATTAACTTCCTCCGCCACCAAAAAATAAATATGGAGTTGCACTATTTTAGGTTATATAAAGTCTACTATAGTCACCTCTCTCGGGTGATGTGATGTCTATGCTCCCTCTCCGACATCTTTGCCTGGTCTTCTGTCGGGTTCGGCATCAAGTTGCTGAATTTGACTTTAAGTATAAGCCTATTACTGGCCCTATACAGCAGGGAGGGAGAAGCAGCCCAAGGATCCAGGATCAGGTGTGCGTCACTAAACAGAGCATGCTTATCGGAGGAAAGATCGAAGTGGCTTAGAGATGGTGGGGAGGGTGGAGAGGAGACCTGTAAGTGAAAGTTAAATTGCAGCATAGAAATAAGTTCCCTTCCCTACCAGACAGGGCTGTGCTGTGTAAATCTATGGACTGGACAGACAAAAATACAAATCCTTTGGCAGGTCAAACTTTTCTCTAAGGCGGCGTACACACGACCGAGGTTCTCGCTGGAAACCAGCGAGAACCTCGCTGGAAGCTGCATTCCAGCGAGGACCTCGGCCGTGTGTACGCTCTCGGCGAGCATCCCGTCAGGAATCCCGTCGAGCAGAAATAGAGAGCACGCTGGTTGCCATTCCCGACGGGCGGGTCGCCGATTTCGATGGCCGGCAGAGAGCCTCGACGGGCGGAACGATGTGTTCTGCCCGTCGAGGATCTCTGCCGTGTGTACACGGCCTTATAGTGATACGGACCCATAGCAGTGGTTTCCAAACTGTGGCCCAGGTGCTGAATGTGGCCCTTTGTGCGCCTTATCTAGCCCTTGGGGCACCATTCTCCTTCTTGACACTATCAATTGAGCACCATTTTTCCTCTTGACACCATCAATTGGGCACCATTCCCCCTTTTGACACCATCAATTGGACACCATTCCCCCTCTTGACACCATCAATTGGGCACCATTTCCCCTCTTGACACCATTAATTGGGCACCATTCCCCCTCTTAACACCATTAATTGGGCACCATTTGCCCTCTTGACACCATTAATTGGGCACCATTCCCCCTCTTGACACCATCAATTGGGCACCATTCCCCCTCTTGACACCATCAATTGGGCACCATTCCCCCTCTTGACGCCATCAATTGGGCACCATTCTCCCTCTTGACACCATCAATTGGGCACCATTCCCCCTCTTGACACCATCAATTGGGCACCATTCCCCCTCATGACACCATCAATTGGGCACCATTCCCCCTCATGACACAATCAATTGGGCACCATTCCCCCTCTTGACACCATGAATTGGGCACCATTCCCACTCATGACACCATCAATTGGGCACCATTCCCCCTCTTGACACCATTAATTGGGCACCATTTCCCCTCTTGACACCATTAATTGGGCACCATTCCCCCTCTTGACACCATTAATTGGGCACCATTCCCCCTCTTGACACCATCAATTGGGCACCATTCCCCCTCTTGACACCATTAATTGGGCACCATTCCCCCTCTTGATGCCATCAATTGGGCACCATTCCCACTCATGACACCATCAATTGGGCACCATTCCCACTCATGACACCATCAATTGGGCACCATTCCCACTCATGACACCATCAATTGGGCACCATTCCCACTCATGACACCATCAATTGGGCACCATTCCCCCTCTTGACACCATCAATTGGGCACCATTCCCCCTCTTGACACCATCATATGGGCACTATTCTTCATGTTGATACCAACAATGGGCATCCTTCATTCCTCCACTGAAATCAATTATGGGGCACTGATGTCAGGGTAAGTTCTACTCCAACTGGCCACAGTATGGCCCCCCTAAAGCCTGAAGGACATTAAACTGGCCCTTTGCTCTGAAATATTGGCCCCTGACCTATAGTAATGGTTACCTACAATGCATTGTGATGGCTATGACAATTGAATTATCATTTTATAAATGAGAACCACTGTAACGTTGGCATGTCTGCATACATTTTGAATCTATGTATTTGATAGAAGAGCATTCTTTACAAATGTTGTAATGATGATTCATCTTCCTACAATCCCATACTTGTGGGTCAACATATTAATTTCCTTTGCAGAAGCCAAAGAGGCCTATGATCCTTCTGGTAAAGCCAGATACCTATCTGCCTGCCAGGTATTTGGTGTTGTGCCAGTGTCATACTTCTTGCGTCACATGGGCGATTCTAATCTTGTGATGAGGCATCATGGACTAGGTGCACAGGTAAGCATACTATTATATATACTAATCTGTGTGACTGTGGGGGGATTGGTATTGCTATGAATGTTGTTTGTACTATAGAGTCATATTAGATCAGTGGTAATAAACCCTGTCCTTAGGGCCTACTATCAGGCCAGGGTTTATGTATTACCTTGGGGAGATGCAGACTAGAATACTGCAATCACTGAGCAGCAAATTATATCACCTGTGATGTATTTCAGTTATCTTGCAAACCTGGCCTGTTAGTGGGCCCTGAGGACAGGGTTTATGACCACTGTATTAGATGACACTGTAATTAATGTGACTCAGAATGGTGCGATTTTGGAAAAGATTCCTGCATTACTACGATTTACAGTGTGATTTGGCTCCACACAATATGCAAAGTCGCATCAAAGGTACACTACTAGGGATGAGCTGAACACCCCCCCCGTTCGGTACGCACCAGAACCTGAAAACAGACCAAAAGTTTGTGTAAACTTTCGAACCTTGTTAAAGTCTATGGGACTCGAACGTTTGACATTTTAAAGGTTAATATGCAAGTTATTATCCTATAAAGTGTTTAGGGACCCGGGTCCTGCCCCAGGGGGCATGTATCAATGCAAAAAAAACTTTTAAAACTTCAGTTTTTTTGGGAGCAGTGATTTTAAATGACTTTTTATCCTTCAGAAATGACACTTTGTGCAGGGACAGTTCTAAGCACGGGAAACAAGCGCTACTTTACAGGCATACTATACACCCCGCCAGGTATGGAATTTAAAGTGTAAGTAAACCCACCTATCATTTTCAGCCAAGGAAGCTGCCATCTTGGTCTATGTTTAATCTTAAACTGCCGTGGTGCTGCACATGTGATCAGTTATGACACCAGCCATTGGATTGTTTTACAGTTTGGTTGAGAGCACAACCAATGTGACAGTTGGCAATCCCGGCATGCCGGAAATTTAACTGCTTTTTTAAACTGTTAAATCGATGGGTTTACTTCCGCTTTAAAGGAATATTTAACTTTTATTGTTTCACTTTAAGCATTATTAAAATCACTGCTCTCGAAAAAACGTCAGTTTTTTTAAAAACTTTTTTTGCATTGATACATGTCCCTTGGGGCAGAACCCAGGTCCCCAAAAACTTTTTTTTTTTTACAATAGCTTGCATATAAGCCTTTAAAATTTAAAACGTTCAAGTCCCATAGACTTTAACACGGTTCGAAAGTTCACACAAACTTTTGGTCTGTTCGCAAGTTTTAAAACTTTGGACTGAAGGACAACAGACTGATGGGCCATACACACGGTCGGTTTGGACTGATGAAACTGAACTTCAGTCCGTTTTCATCAGTTTGGACTGATCGCCTTAGAATAGTTTTAGGTTAGAATATAAAAAAAGTTAGGCCTGGTTCACACTTATGCATTTTTTAGTGTGTTTTCAGTTTTGCAGAAACACACTACAGTCCATTTAACATGGTTTCCTATGGGTACCATTCACATCTGTGCATTTTATGGAAAGAGCCAGGGACTTTTTTCTGGTTTTTGGTTCCATAGAGTTCAATGGATCAAAAACGTGTTTTGGGAAAAACGCAAAATGCGCCTGCAATATGCAAACTGGGGATAACTGATCATATGTAAGGGGACACTGATGGGGACAATTGATGTAAGGGTGAAATCTGATGTAAGGGGGCGCTCTGATTAGAAATCGGATGTAAGGGGGCACTCTGATGGGAATAGCTGATCGTATGAAAGGGGACACTGATGGGGACAGTTGATGTAAGGGGGAACTCTGATGTAAGGGGGCATTTTGATAGGGACAGCTGATGTAATAGGGAACTTTGATGGGAATCACGATTTAAGGGGGCACTCTGATGGGGACACCATGTAAAAGGGGAATCTCATAAGTACCGGTAGTTGTGATGAAAAGGTGGAATGATATAAGTGGGCACAGGTTCTGTTTAATCACCCTAATCTAATAACAACACAATACATAATAGTGTTTCCCGGACGTGACAGATTGTCAGTGACTCACATAGTGAGTTACATTGATGTACAACACGCCTTTCCCCTGTACATTGCATGTTCAGTATGCTGGTGCTACATGAGTTACAAAAAAAAAGAATCCCTTGCCTTGTCTTCTGGTTTATTTCAGGCTGCAAAAGCAATTGCTCTCTCTTTAGTAACCAACACTTCGATTGTCAGTCTAAATCTCAGTGATAACTGGCTTGAGGGAGATGGTGCAGCAGCCATCGCAGACATGCTTAAGGAAAACTGTTACATTTCAGGTATGCAATCCTCTTCACAAAACACTTCAGTCAAAAATAATGTATTTTAAGGCGTTCTAATAAGCTGTGGTTGTAATTATTATTTTTTTTTCACCTAATTTTTTGCTCAATCAGTCTGTGAGTGCTTTACACTGAAGTCTTTTTAGATTCCTATTTCTATTTCTGAGGCTACAATTATTTCTCTAGACATTGCCTCACCAACGCATGCTGCCCTGTGTATGAACTGAGAGGCTGCCTGAGCACCTCCTCTACCCTTCTGACTTAGCTACAGATAATAGAGACTGCAGAGCTGCACCAGTGTAAATCACCCCGTTCTATTTCTTGTTTACATTCTCAAGAAAGTATGGGTCTACCCAAGTCGGCCTGAAATTTCAGCTGGTGTGCACAGAATACTGGGGATATAACCATAGGTGTGCACAGACTATTGCATTAACCACTTAACCCCCGGACCATATTGCTGCCCAATGACCAGAGCACTTTTTGTGATTCGGCACTGCGACGCTTTAACTGATAATTGCGCGGTTGTGCGACGTGTCTCCCAAACAAGATTGTTGTCCTTTTTTCCCCACAAATAGAGCTTTCTTTTGGTGGTATTTGATCATCTCTGCGGTTTTTATTTTTTGCGCTATAAACAAAAATAGAGCGACAATTTTGAAAAAAAATCAATATTTTTTACTTTTTGCTATAATAAATATCCCCCAAAAATATATAAAAAAAACGTTTTTTTCCTCAGTTTAGGCCGATACGTATTCTTCTACATATTTTTCTTAAAAAAAAATCATAATAAGCGTTTATTGATTGGTTTGCGCAAAAGTTATAGCGTTCTAACTGTATGGGGGGTGGCCTCACTAGGGGAAATCACTGATCTTCTGTTCATACATTGTATGAACAGAAGATCAGCGTTTCCCCCGCTGACAGGACGCTGTTTACACACATAGCTCCCAGTTCCCGCTCTGTAATGAGCGATAGCGTGTGCCCGGCGGCGATCGTACCCGCCGGGCACATGCGCGGGACTCGGGGGCGAGCGGACGTATATATATATATATATATATATATATATATATATATATATATATGAGAGAGAGAGACACACACTCTCTTATAAAAAAATGTGAACAAACATTTTAAAATATATTAAAACATGGTTGGTGTCAATAGGGGAGTGAATGGTGTCAGTCGGTAGAGCAGTGGATGGTGTCAGTAGTTTGAGTAGTTTGCTATTTTTTATTATTTTTTTTTTTTTTTATATTTTTTTTTTTATACAATTTCATTTGTTTAATTATTTTTTTAAATATTATTTTCTATGTTTTTTAAAAAAAATAAGAGCCCTGTAGACGGCCTTTGGTGAAATATCAGGGGTCTAAACAGACCCCTCACATCTCTCTTTTTTGAGACAGAAAAGGGGAATGAAGATTCCCAGTCCCTTTCTCTGCAGCCTTAGCTGCACTGGACTGTGAATGAATAGGATGTACTCTGAGCATAGTGGCTTCCTGTCCATTCATACACTGACATTTTTGTTGTTATATTGGGGAAAACAATTGGATAGGGTATAGGGATTATATGATGCCCAACTTGACTTAAAGAACAACAGATGATGACAAACTTTCTTATCTATGTACACAAAAATGAAGATCTTGGACTGTACCCCCTTCAAAATAATCGCAGTCTCCATGGATCAGTGGTAAAGTTCTTTAAGAACCAGGAGCTCTAAGTCTCCTTTAGTAAAATAGCAAAAAATCCTAAATTGTATGCAGGGGGTATCATGTCTCCTCAGTAGAACCTCTCATAGTTCTGATCCTTGCAGATACTACCAGCCCACCTGGCTTCTCTAAAGAATGTCCCAGGACAAGAGCTTGGCATTTAGCATAACGCCGTCCCTGGGAAATATGCTACCTCTGGCAGTCTCTCTTCTTGTATGCCCCTGGGTGTGCTGAGATACTCACAATGTCCCTTGCTTCCTGCTGCACTGGGCAGGACTTCTCTTCAGGTCTCTTACTGTCCAGATCCCCCTGTGCCAGCCAGGATGTCTTCCACAAAAGACCCAAAGGTAATGAAGATCCCTCTCTTGGGTTTCCTCTCCTTAGCTTCAGCCTAGAGTAAGGTGACCAGATTTTTAAAATGAAATATTTTTTTTTTACTAGTAATGGCGGCAATCAGCGACTCTCTGCCCCCCTCCTCACAGCCTGTCAAGTCTTGAGCCAAGGCAGGAGAACATGTGTGTGGAGCTGAATGGGTATGCACCCGAAACTGAAGATGATATTCCCTCCGCTCCGACCAGCACATGATCATCAGAAAGGGGCACAGATAATGAAAAAAAAATACACCCCCCCTAAGCTAGTAGGTGCGGTGGAGCGGGGGATGTATAATTCAGCTTTTTTTTTTTTTATTCTGCACTGACTGTCTTTGAAATTGCCCCGGCCCTTGTTCAAATCCAATCCAGGGACAAAACTGGGGACAGACTTGGTCCGGGGACAGTGTCCTCAATCCAGGGACTGTCCCCTGAAACCAGGGATGTCTGGTCACCCTAGCCTAGAGGCAGAGCCCCCAGGCCACACGAAAGCAACCTCAGCACTCCATGTTCCACCTGACTCCGTTCCTGCTGCTCAGGCTCCACCATATTTAAGGGCTGGCCCAGCCACCCTGCCAGCGCCTTCTGCCTGGGAATTGTACAATATGCAGGTCAGGATCTACTACCCTCTGCCCACTAACTTCCAGAAGCTTTTCCAAGCTTGTAGTGCAGCAGAGGCAGAATGCACAAGTACCCTCAAACTAATTAGATTTATTTTAGGATTAAGAGTTATTTCAGTTGTACTTATTGACCAGATATAACAAACATTCAATGGTATATGTAAAATGGACCTACAAAACAATGTTTTTCTTTCTGGATAGAGTAAGGGAGGTTACAACCCCTGACAGGTTTTTTCCTTTTTTTTGCCATCTGTGTTCTATTGGGGAGACTTCTCTTTACTTCCTGTTCCATAGCCAAAACAGGAAGTAAGAGGAAATCCCTTCAAAATGAGGGAATCCCTGATTCAGTAGCGTCACTATGGGGTTGCGGGGGGTACGGACCGCATCCTGGGTGTATTGATTTTAATGTGACACAGAAAAAAAGGTGTTCTGGGCACCAAGGAAGATCACAGGCAGCAATGCCACCAGTGCCCAGCATCGGGCACTCAGTGATGAACTGAAGCAGGCTGAGAGTCAGGACGCTCACTAACACACAGCTCCTTTCTCTATCTGCAACGTAGAGAGCGTCCTGACTCTCCAGTAGTCCAAGGGAGGGGGTGAGCATGACACTCCACACCAGGGAGACCAGGGAGAAAGCCTCGCATTACTATGTGGGTTACAGACAGGAAGTGAGTATTTCTTAGAAGAAATAAGGACATTTAAAAGAAAAATCGAAGGATGAGGTACTGTAAGTGAAGGAGGACTGCACTAAGGTAAAGGAAGCTATTTAGGGAAAAAATTATTGTACCTTTACAAGCCCTTTAAGGGGTTACATACATTTAAACAACACTTAGAACTGTGAGTTTTTGTGAATATGAACAATAATGTAATTTTTCACATTTTCCAGAGCTTCACTTGTGTGATAACAGACTTGGGCTGAAAGGTGCCAAAGCGCTCTCAGCAATGCTCATGGAGAACGTTAATCTGCAAAAGGTGTACCTATCTGGGAATGAGTTTGATGACCGAGCAGCTATCTGTCTTTCTGATGCTCTAATGAATAACCAGAAGGTGGAATGCATGGACCTCAGCCATAACAAGTTTGGAGATGGTTCAGGTATTGCCATTCTTGTAGTGACCATTTTTTGTAGTAACTGCCAATTACGCAGTCGTGCAACCCTGTACCCAAATAAAATGTATGTCATTTTTCCCCCCATGAATAGAGCTTTCTTTTGACAGTATTTGATCACCTCTGTGTTTTCCATTTGTGTACTATAAACAAAGAACCACCATCAATTTTGAAAAAAAAATATATTTTCTACTTTCTGCTATAAAATATATCCAACATATAAAAAGTAAAACATCTAATTTAGTCATATAATTTAGGCCAATTTGTATTCTGCTACATTTTTCTGGGTAAAAATCCCAACAAGCGTATATTGATGGTTTCCTCAAAAGTTGTAACATCTACAAACTATGGGATATTTTTATTGATTTATTGATTTACTAGTAATGGCAGCAATCAGCGATTTATAGCGGAACTGCGATATTGCGGTCGACAAATCGGACACCTAACTGACACTTTTGACACTTTTTTGAGGACCAGGGACATTATTATTTCTGCTATATAGAAATACAAGATCCATGTCTCCTGTACTGACAGAACAGCAATCTGCCTTGTTTACATGCTCAGACTGCCATTCTGTCAGTGTACCGAACGATCAGGGGGTGCCAGCAGACATTGGGTCCACAAGATCTGCTGATCAGCTCACGCTGTGTAAAATCACAGCAGGAACGAGCTGGCATCACGCACTGGTGCTCAAAACCCAGAAGTGCAGAATCAAGTTTTATATACATGATTTTGCACAGCGTGGCCGCCCTATAGCAGCAAATGTGCTATGGGGTAGTCAGCGTGGTGTTTGTTTATTCCCCTACTTGTTAAATATGCAATGAATAGTTGATGTATAGTTTAGAACTATCCGGATTTCAACCTAAATGACTTCTAAAATGCAGTCTGATTTTGTCCCTTTTCAATCATTTTTTTAAAAACCCTCTCTTTTGCCCTGCCTGGATCTCCCCTGCATCCTTTCCAGCATGGCCTGCATCAAACTTAAAGGGGTTGTAAAGGTAAAAAAAAAAATTTCCCTAAATATCTTCCTTTATCTTAGTGCAGTCCTCCTTCACTTACCTCATCCTTCCATTTTGCTTTTAAATGTCCTTATTTCTTCTGAGAAATCCTCACTTCCTGTTCTTCTGTCTGTAACTCCACACAGTAATGCGAGGCTTTCTCCCTGGTGTGGAGAAAGCCTCTTGAGGGGGCGGGCAGCAGTGTCAGGACACTCCCTACTTTGCAGATAGAGAAAGGAGCTGTGTGTTAGTGGGCGTGCTGACACTCCTGCTCGCCCACTTTCCCTCAAGAAGCTTTCTCCACACCAGGAAGAAAGCCTCGCATTACGGTTTCTAAGAAGAAATAAGGACATTTAAAAGCAAAATGGAAGGATGAGGTAAGTGAAGGAGGACTACACTAAGATAAAGGAAGCTATTTAGGGATTTTTTTTTACCTTTACAACCCCTTTAACCAAACTTCATGAACTGACGTCTCCCACCTCAATCAAATCATTCCCCAGTTTATGTGTAAAACCATGGACTTTCGAAATCTGAACTGTTCTGTTATCTTCAAATAAAATTAATTTTTTACACCATATATCCAAAACGGAGTTCATTTATCTCAATTTGAAGACATATGTAAATGTGATCCTTATACAAAAGGACTGATTGCGACTCTCTACACCCAACTCATTGCTAAACCTGATGCTGAACCACCTATCCATGCAACTAAATGGGAGGCTGACCTTGGGCTTAAGCTGGAAACAACTGATTGGAACAAAATTTGGGTAGAACAAAATCATCCCTGCCAGAATTGCGAAACATGCCCCCAGCTACCCCGTGTCCTGTTTTCGAGGGTGCACCGCTATTGGGTCTCATTCTCATATTTGGCGGGACTGCTAGCTAAAAACATTTTGAAAGGAAATATTCCATAAACTTTCTATCCTGTTTGAGGAATCCATCTCTCCTGATCCCTTTGTGGCACTTCTAAATTTTAAACTGGCTAACCTTACCCGATCCAACTTTAAATTCCTTCTACAAATCACATTAGCCATGAAACACCAACACCAAAGCTTGGAAATCACTAATGCTAATATTAGCTCAAACCAAACACAGAGTTAACCAAGCTATAATCCATGGCAAAACAGAAGCTATCACTGATGACAACATTAGTAAATCCTTATTGATACCTTGGTAACATATAATTATACTGATGCTCCGTACACACGAACACACAAACCTTGGATGTTTTTTCCGACGGATTTCCACTCGAGGTTGGCTTGCATACAGAACCAGATCTCAATCTTTTGTTGACGAAAATTCTGACAAGCAAAAGTCCAATGGAGCATACGCACGGTCGAACAGCTCACATCGGACTTTTGCTGTCAGAATTTCCGATCGTGTGTACGGGGCATTACACTTCTTATATGTGTGTCTGGTGCTTGAAGTTGCATTCTACCCCAGGGACCATTCCTAATCCTATTCTTATTCTTACTGTCATGGACCATGAAATACTGAAATCCTAATTCATGTATTACAAGAGATTTTATTCTGAACCCCAGCCAGGTCAATAGACTCATAAGAGATACTCATGGTCCATTGTGTGATAACCCTATTTAATTTAAAGCCTTTCTATTATCAGGTGTAAATGACTTCTGCCCTGTCTCAATTCTCCAGACAGTTTCATTGTTCTGTGGCTGGCTATTGTGTACATTGATTGCCCCCCTGGGGCTTTTGTCTGAATACACATCACAGGCTTCTATTCAAACCGTTGTGACCAATCTCTGCTGTGTCATTTTTAAGTCCTCATTTGCATGGAAGGTGGACCTGATGAGAAACTGATGGGACATTGGAGGGGACCAATGGGAAAGCAGTTGTTGGGGGCGGGATGTTCCAAATCCTGTATAAAAGTGTGCTGTGTACTTTCAATAAAGTGTGTCCTGTTACATTCAGCATTAAGCCATGGCTCATTTGTGGATTATTCAGCGATTCCAGGGATATTCCTACTCATGGAATATTGGGTGATTTCTTTTATTAGAGAAGAAGGGAATGCTTGACGGGGATATGTTCGACTACCGTCACAACTGGTTGGCAGCAGCGAGATTTTCCCTTCTACTTTCCTTTACACCAGGATTCCAAGCAGACACTGGGAACAGTGAATGGAAGACTGGTACACGCGGCTTAAAAGAAATACACGGAAAGGACTACTGGAAGTTCGTGGAAGGATTGCTAGCAACAAAACCGAGCGTGTCATCATAGCAGAATTAATGGAGCTAGACCAGGAGAACTCGGTTGCAGCAACTCCAGCAGTACAAGAGATGGAGACACCAGTGATTCAGGAGGAGGAATCACCAGCCAACAAGCTAATAAGAGAGAAACTAGCATGGTTCTGTCTGAACCCAACGGCGGATGTGGTGCTGAAAGTGATGACCCTGTTAGCGGAGGAGGCTAAACAAATAAGAGACGCAGAGCTACAGTTAAAACTGGCAGCAGTCCAACAAGCAGCCGCACATTCTCCAAACAGTGAGTACAGCACAGCAGACACAAGGAAGATTCCGTTTAGCGCTTTTAAAGCTTTTGATGAGAAAGAACGAGAGCAACAACATGAGCTGAGAATTGCAGAAATACGACGATCGGTGACAACGCCTAAAGAAGCAGCACCAAATGCAAGACGAGGAGAGGTACAGATACCAGTAACCATGGAAGAGGAATTCAGAAGAAGGTTACAAGAGATGCGGATACAGCACAGAGGACCAGAATCAGAGGAGGTCCTGCTGGGATGGGCAGATGTGATTTGGTGCCAACTCTGGAAGGAAGCGCTAGCTCTGGAGCAGCAACACCAAGGAGAGGTCCTGCCCTACATCTATGCAAGGTACTGGCCGCAGTATGACGTACGAATGCCGTTGTTGGGGGAACAACCGAAGCAGGAGTGGATAGCGGAATTAAACAGGCTGATCCGGGCAGAGATGCAGCTGGATGAGAGCTACAGAGCCCTCCGGTGGTATGTAGCCCAAGAGTGCCCTTGGTCAGCGGATGACAGCCCCACAGAAGGCAATGACTATGATGGCCTGGGATTGTTGTATTGGAGGACGTCCAGTGATCCCGACTTTGGGGATGATCGGGAGTGGCGCTTGGAGGACATAATGGAGCACAGAGAGAAAAAATTGAATATCTCGGAAGCGCACTGGCTACAGGAAGATTTGGAATTTCTGGCCACTCGGGAATGGGACCTGGAGATCGCCTACAAACAGCTGCTAGACTCTGCTCAGCGCCAGGGCCGGGCTCCCTTTGCCTGGGACTATCAGGAAATACCAGTGGACAATGCTGAAATCCTGGCTGAAGAATCGTCCATGTGGCAGGGTAACAGTGTGCTTTGCCAACCTGCCCCTGCAGCTATGGACCAGGAGGTCTTATGGCGGATGCAGCAAGTGCCGACTGCCCTTGATGATCCCGTTTCTGCATGGGATGATCTTGAATGGAGGAATGTGCCTGTCCAGCAGTATGCCAGTGAATCAGCAGTGGAAAATCTGGAGATTGCCATTCCCAAAGCTGAAGTTCTGACCGCAGGGCCGAGCTCTGCTAACCTCTGCTCAGTACCTATAGCATCTTCTTGGTTCCATGGACAGGAGATGGTGAACCTCTATCCCCAGACACCAGAGACAGGGGATTTAATAGATTTTTCTGCTGAGGAAAAACAACCTGATGGGCCTCCAGCAGAAGAGCTGGGATCAGGGCCAAACTTCATTGTGCTCTGCCCAGCACCAAGAGCAGTATTTGTGGAGTTACAAGGAACTTCCCCAGCTAAAGCGCTGGTCACTGAACAGAGGGTTCAAGACCTCTGCCCCACCCCTGTGGCAGTTTCGGAGGCTCAGGGCGAGAAGATGGCGATCACTCCCCAGCCACAGATTACAGAATGTATGGACTGTTCAGAGGATGTTATGGATTATGCACCCCCAGCAGAAGTGCTGGCAACAGGGCAGAGTGCCAGCCATCTCTGCCCAGCACCGGGACCAACTGTGGAGTTCCAGGGAGCCAGGGCGGTTGGCCCCCCTCCCCAGCAACCAGCTGAGGTGGTAAAGCTCTTACTCCCAGCTGAATCACTGGTAGCAGGACAGGATGCTACTGGCGGCTGCACCCCACTACAGCTTGAGTGGATATCGGTGGATGGGACTGTGGTCTCCACTCACAGCAACCCAGTGGAAGAGCTGGCAACAGAGCAGAGTGCCCCGGGCCTCTGCTTTCACCTAACAGAAGAAGGGGTTCCTGGGGTAGTGGATGGGACTTCAGTCTCCACTGGCACAACCCCAGAAAATGGTACAGGACTGGGACAGGAGGATGTCGGCTTTGCTTTGCAAGCACTGGGGGATTTTCACCTCACACCAGTGGATGGGACTTCAGTCTCCACTGGTATACCCCATAAATGGTGGCCAGTTGGCCCAGATCCCCAACAGCATGATGGACTGAGCCCAGCCACCCTGTCATCTCTCCAGCGGCTGAAAGGACTACAGGGAGAAGGGCTAGTCCAGGCCTCTCCCCAGCGGCAGACGTGTTCCCGGAGAGAGGCAGAGGATGGCGGGGTGAGTAATGCTCGGTTTGGAGCAAGTGATTTGGAGTACTGTATGGATACCGGCATTGGGGGACTGGAACTACTGACTAAATTCAGAGACAACCCATCTGGTGTCTCCTACTGGGTTAGTCCCCTGCCAAAAGGGGAGATGTGTGACAGGTGTTGGTCCGCTATGTAAAACTAATTTCCCGGCACTCAGGAAGCTGTGCTGGCTGTGCGGGCCTCCCGACCGCGTCTTGCCAACCGAATACGTCATCGGTTGCTATGGGAGGGTCGGACGCACGCACTGCTTCTGTGACGTGAGAGCCGCGGGTATCGTCCTGAACTCTGCCTGGCACGCTTTTGCCTGAGGGGGAAGAAGAAAGAGTAGAGTCCGTGACCGACACTGCTCCCCTGCCCGCAGACATTGCCACCCGCTCAGAGAGGGAGAAGGCCCTGAAGCTGAATGAGCAGCACCAGGCCATCCTGTCTCGTATGCTGAGGGAGGAGGACAACAAGTACTGCGCTGACTGTGAGGCCAAGGGTAAGGTGGTGAGGGGGGCTCTGCTATGAATACCCAGCTGTCTCAGTCACTGACACTCCACATCCTCAATTCATGGCTACAGCACTCTTGATCTGATTGGTTGTTGTGCAGCTCTGACAGTTCTTCTTTCAGTGTATGTGTACACATGTCTGTTAGTGTGTGTGTCACAAAAGTAGTTCTGATGGTACAGGAATAGGGGGGTCAGGATTAAAAGTAACATACATACAGACAGATGTGCATGCACACTAACAGACACACATACAAACACACACACTGTGTGTGTTTGTACATGTGTCTGTTTGTGTGCGTGCACATCTGTCTGTATGTATGTTACTTTTAATCCTGACCCCCCTATTCCTGTACCATCAGAACTACTTTTGTAGGGTTCGAGATAGCAAGGACTGCTGCTTCTCTGAAAAGCAATTTGTGTTCATATCGCTTTTCAGGGGCATTTGTCAGCCAGTAAAGAGGCATATCTTGCCTTCTCACCACCTGTTTTAAGACCGTAAATGCAATGCACACAGTTGCGGGGTAGTTGCAGTGCAGCCCCATTCACCCTGGGTATACCTCCAGCTGCAGCCACAGCATGTTTACACCCCCAGCTGTTGCCTCTGCAGCTAAAGGGGCAAAAGTTGGGGGTGGTAAAAACAGCTCAACCATGTGGTTTTACTGCCCCTCCAGCCTGACATGTGAACAAGCTCTTGGTTCTGTGTGGATGCATGCCGCGTGTAGGGCAGCCCATTCTTTTCCCTACCCGCAGTAATGCGGGGAAAGAAGTCCCCGACCCTTTTTTTTAAATTGTGCCATAACAAAATCAACCCATGTTTGCCAATGGATGGAGCAGCATTAACAATTAATGGCACCCCTAAAGAGCAGAGCATTTGTCTGTGTGTCAAGAACGAGCGTGATTTTGCGCGTGTTCCGCAACACACATCGATGTGAACCAAGTCTTGGACAGGAGTGCCTCAAGACTGAAAATACTTTTCAAGGGCGCCCCGACTGGAAAAAGGTTGAGAAACACTGTTCTAGATAGATCTCCTAATAAATTTTTCATGTTTATGCTATGTGTGATTTTCGAAGATCAATAATCTCTTGTTTAATACTAATTTGTCTTCTTTAATATATTGGATTTTGATCTTTCCCAAACACTTTTAGGCCTCTTTCACACGGAGCGGTCCGTTTTTCGGTCCGCTCCGTGTGTCCGTCGACTCAGCGGGGGGTCTCCGCTGAGCTGTCGGGCGGACAGAGCAGGCCCCGAACACTATGCAGGGACCGCCCTGTCTCTTCTCCGCTATCCCCTATGGGGAATCGGATGGAAACGGACCGTCTGTCCGTTTGCATCCGATCCGTTCCACCGGACGGAAGAAAAACTGCCCTTTATTTGCATGTTGTTTGGGCAATTGATACAATCAAGTAGCGCTGTGTGTCTCCAATTTCCTCACCTGCCTCCTCCTCCTCAATATAGCTAACTTAATCACAAAGATTAGGGCTGTTACACACTAGACATCCCAATTGTCAATGTCTGTTCAAAACAAAGTCTAATTTTATTATTTTCCCTCACTCCTTCTCTCAACCCACAAACAGAAATATGATGATCAGAGGAAATAGCATGCAAAATGCATAGCAGTTTAATTCTATGCATAAAAACGCTTGTTAAAATGTACGTCAACCTGCATAAAAAATGCATGTCCATGGCACATCCATTTTAAGCGTTTTTATACATTTTAATGCATGTTTGTGTGAAGTGACCCTAATCAGTCAGCTAGCCTTTTTAGAAGGAAGTCAGCAAAAGCAGCCCCATATCTCTCTCTGGAAAGCTTTACGTTATATTATAACTTGTCTACACACTAATTGTGCTTCTTTCTTGACACATTTAGGTGAAATTTTGGGAGCTGCCATTGCTGAAAATACAGGCATGTTGGAGATTAATCTTAGCTGGAATCAGTTTCGTGCGAAGGAAGCTGTCGCCATTGCCAAAGGCTTAGGGGTAAGAAAAATAAATGTTCATTCAACAGGCATGTCGATTGTTTTTTATACTGAATGAGACACTAGTTGTTCCCAATAATATACACTTCCATGGAAAATGTTATAACTAAATGTTTTGTTAAATATTTCATGAACCCTTTCTGATAGGGTGACCAGATTTTTAAAATGAAATCCGAGGGCATATTTTTTCTTTACTAGTGACGGCGTCAATCAGCGACTCTCTACCCGTCGCCTGTCAAGTCTAAAGCCGCGTACACACGATCAGTCCATCCAATGGGAATGATTTGATGGACCGTTTCCATCGGTTAACCGATGAAGCTGACTGATGGTCTATCGCGCCTACACACCATCGGTTTAAAAAACGATCGGTCAGAATGCGGTGACGTAAAATACAACGACGTGCTGAAAAAAATGAAGTTCAATGCTTCCAAGCATGCATCAACTTGATTCTGAGCATGGATTTTTAACCGATAGTCGTGCCTACTAACGATCTGTTTTGACCTATCAATTAGGAATCCATTGGTTAAATTTAAAACAAGTTGGCTTTTTTTTACCGATGAATATCTTACTGATGGGGCCTACACACGATCGGTTTGGTCCGATGAAAACGGTCCGTCAGATCGCTCTCATCGGTTTAACCTATCGTGTGTACGCGACCTTACTCTTTGGGCCCCGGCTACCCTGGCAAGGAGATAGGCAGGTGGCTGGCCAGGATTTGAGCCAAGGCAGAAGAACATGAGATCGGAGCTGAATGGGAATGCACTTGAAACTGAAGATATATTCCCTCGGCTCCAACCAGCACATGATCATCAGAAATGGGCACAGATAATGGGAAAAAATACAACCCCCCCCCCCCTATGCTAGTAGGCACGGCAGAGCGTGGGTGAGAAATTAATTTATTTTTATTTTAATTCTGCACTGACTGTCTTTGAAATTGCCCCTGTCCCCTATTAATTGTCCAGGGACAGTGTCAGCAATCAGGGGACTGTGCCCTGAAACTGGGGATTTCTGGTCACCCTACTTTCTGAGGGATAAATATCTCAAGTTACCATTATTTCTATCATTATCCAAGCAATGTTTTTCTGGAATTACATAGACCTCAGTGGACATTTGGCTCCCTGTAGATTCACTGCAGCCCTAGTTTCCTTTGAGTCAGACTTGTCTGATCTAGAGAATCCTGCATTCTAAATTAGTATTCTAATAAAGCTAAAAAGCCTTGTACTGACCTATACAGTACAAAATTGTATTTTTTCTAAAGGATATTTTTTAAATTAAAATATCAAACAAGTTATACTCATCTGCTCTGTGCAATGGTATCGCATAGAGTGCCACAATCCACCTCTTCGGGAGTCCCCCGTCAGCGCTCTTGGCTCTTTGTCTTCTGTGTCTGCCCCCATATCAAGCACTTGCTATAGAGACAGATGCGTGGCCTGGGCTGTGTGTGTCCACAGACACACAGCCCATCTCAGCCCCGTCCCCTTGCTCTCTGCTCACAGGATCTGATTGACAACAGCAGGAGCCTGCTGCTGCCTGATCCTCCTGTGCTGGATCAATATAGGACTGAGGTAAGTGACAAAATGTTTGTTACCCTAATGCAGGGAAGACGTTAGGGTGAAAAATGTTTTAGCTTTAAGGCCAGTTCAAGATTTTCAAAGTAACCGGTAGGTATTTTTACCCAGATACATTTTAGTTATTACATATAATACCATCTTATAAGTCTCAGAATTTCAAGATCATTTGTCTTCTGATAATCAGTGTTATTAGATTAATAAAAATTGCTTTAAACATATTGTAAATACTACACTGTTTAGAAGGCTTAGGAACATTTCAATTAGTAGGCTATACATTATGTTATTTGAAAAAATAATTGTGTTGGGTCTAAAAGGTGCCCGCCTGTGCTAGTGGAAGTAAAGACTTTTTTTTTTTTTTATTTCATAACCATTACCATCATCTGTATTAATCTACAATATTGAACATTGTACCCTCCTATTAGCTGCCTACCCTCCTGGTACCAGCATAACATTTATCAGCCACAGGGTTTCTCCCATTACAATCTGGCATTTGCTCCTTTGAGAAGACAGTGTGTAGCTACATAGGATGTTCTGGTGGCATTAAATTGTACTGTACTGCTCTTCAATAAATTTATTTTGAAAAAAATAAAGAAAAAAGAAAAAGCAGTTTATTTATTTAAATGGTATGCTAGCTTTTTTTTTTACACTGAAATAAGAAGGAGATCCTATTTTAAAGCCAGACTTGAGTAACAGTTATTATTCATCACCAACATAGCTGGCTGACTGTAATGATGCATTAGGAGGATTCCAAAAAACTTCCATTTGACTTTGCTACATTATCCTGTTGATAACAGGTTTATCTACTGCTAACATATCAAAGCCACTGGCTGTGTTTCCTTCTTTTTTAACTAAGGTAGATTAAACGTATTTATCATCATTTGTGCCTGTAAGTATTTGCTTTGGAGGGATACTTAATATATTTCCTTGTAGGTGGCTGGTGCCTAATTTATGGCTCCTATATCTTGCTCGAAGCTGAAGAGACAGATTTACTTTCAATTTGTAAATAAATGTGGGACATTGTATAAGAGCACCAATAATAATGTATGTGAATTGCAAAAGATGTCGTTCCAGGAGGCATCTCATCAGTCCCAAACGTAATAAAGGTTTTCATGGTACTTGATTCATGTTTGACCTGAGTGACTATCAGTCAGGTACCTTTTAAATTAAGTAAAATAATTGCATTAGAGGCCAAAGATGTAAGCTGCTGTTCAACAACCAGGGCTGTGGATAAGGGGGTACCACAGGTCCTCCTGTACTAAGCAAAGGCCAGCAGGGGGGCCCAGGCAACAGGGTGAATCATATGTGGGCAGGGAGGGTGAGCGGCAGCTGACAGCTGGCTTCTTCTCCTTTTCCCCCACCCACTAACAGCTGCTGCAGAGAGAGCCATACAGAGCATCTGTTCCTGTAATTGCCCCCCCCCCCCCCAACCATACTGATTACCCTCACTCTGCACCATACATTCCCTACTGCTACCCAGGGTCCCCTGTGTACCTCACCCCCCACCCCTGCAGTGCTGCCATCTTCCCTTCCAGTCGGAATCTGCATGCACACAATAGGATCCTTCAGAATGGAGAGTGGGGAAAGGGCCCAGTAAATATGTCATATTTACCAGCCCCTTCCATTCTTGAATGAACACAATGAGTGAGTACTGATTACTCACTATATTCATTCATAACTGAAGCATAGTAAATGATGTTTATTTGGATGGGGGGGTCCTGTCAGGTTGGTTGTGTGGCTGTGTGTGGCCCCATAGTTACAGCAGCCCTGTCAACAGCCACTGGGCTATAGGTACTGGGGCAGTGACAAAACTTACATTGGTTCAGATTTATTTTTATGTACTGCAGTTTATGCTTCTTGAGGGATATGAACACATTTTATTTCTACATAAATAAATTATTGTTTTCCATTCAGTTTTATGTAAATTCCAGTTGGTGAGCGGGAAGGTGGAGAATTATGAAGAAGTTTTTGTAATTAAGAGGGTAGACTATCAAGTGAACATCTTACTTTCACCTGGAGGCACCGCTAAGTCCTCAACAACCAGTGACGTCACCAGCCCTATTCATCGACATTGCTGGCAATCCCCAGCAATGTAAGCAAATAGGGTGGGGTGATGGTGACATCACTAAGCAATAGGGCCATGCCGATGTTTGGTCAGTAATGTTACCCCCACTTCCTTGTGTATAAACATAATGGCAGCAATGGAGAGCTCTATTGTGCGACATGAGCAGACAGATCAGCCTATAAATGGGTTCTATTCTTTTGATGATCAGTGGATGGTGTCCATCATAATCAATGCTGGATTCTTTTTTTTTTTAATATAGTATTTGTCAAAGAACCCTTACTTGTTTAAAAGTAACCCTGGATATCTGAGGGTTACTTTTATATTAAGAGGGCTCCAATCACTGGACCAGGATTTTGAGGAAGAGGCACTTATCCTCACCCCCCCCCCCCCCCCACCATGTTTTTCCAATCCCTTGGCTAAAAATGGAGAAACCTAATTTGACAGATTCAGTACCCAATGACTTCAACAGGGTTTGGATCTGGCATCCAAACCTTTTATATGTTTAGTAGAACCTCCTCGAACCAAACCCAAACCAAAAAGTGAAAGTAAAAGAGAATCCCAAATGTTGGGTTGTCACTTCCTGTTTTGGCTATTGGACCGGAAGTGAAGGGAAATCTCCCAGATGGGACACAGAAGACAAAAAATAAACAGATAGAGTAAGGGAGGGTCATAACCCCTATCTATGAAAAAAATAAAGTTTTGCCCTATAGTTCTTCTTTAAAGTATAACTAAAGGCAAAACTTGTTTTGTTTTGGACAGAGTAGAGATAGATTAGAATGCCTGTCAGTTTTTATTGCAGGCTGTGTCCCCGTTAAGGAGATCACCCTCTCTATTAGTCCTATTTACCATTATCATCAAAAAAGAATGAAAAAGAAAAGTTGGGGTTGTCCCCCGAAAAGTAATAGAGGGGAAATCTTCCAATGGGAATGCTAATTCTGGTGACCTGGGGGTCCCCATGGAATTCCGTTAATTTGCAGGGATTTCCTCCCACTTTTTGTTTGGCTATAGGACAGGAAGTGAAATCCCTGCAATGGGACACAGACGGCAAAAATAAACATTTGCCTATAGTTCTACTTTAAGTACTTTCCTTTTCATTTACATACAGTATTATTCATACTCTTTTGACAGGCAAATATTTTCTTAAGAGTTCTGGATCTTTCATACAATGGATTTGGCAATGATGGTACCTCTGCTCTAGGAGAAGCTCTGAAGATTAATAATGTTTTAGAAGAGCTAAATATAAGGTAATCAATAAGCATAAAAAATTGTACGGAATTTGGGGCTGTTTCCTGATCAGACCAAATTGAACATGTCTAGGATTCCTTGCCCAAACCAGTGGATGTACAGTGTTAGCATAACCACGTGTTCAATTTACGACAGCAGAAAACTGCATAGAATGGGGAGTTCTTAAATGTGTAAAGCTTCTCCCCACTGACTGATATGTTGTTGGATGTTTTTTCTCCTAACCAGAGCACTATAGTCAAATAAATGAGCCTATTGTGGACAATGGAAAAAGAGACAAAGATGTAAAAAAAGCTGCGTCTATACCATCCTAGCAGTGGGGAAAGTAATAATAATTATTATGTTCCCAAGAATGCTAGTTTACATTAGTCATGTGCTGCCTCACATTGCCCAATAGAGGACAAAATAAGCCCTATAGGAAAACGGTAGGCTCTTTTGTGCTCTTCTTTTCAAGGCTGACTACCATGAAAAGAAAAATAGATGAAGTGTAATTTGATTTGAAATTTTAATTCAATATTTTAACCATTGAGGTATCTGGAAATCCTCTTTTATTCACACTTGGGGAAATGTTTGGTGGAATTCGGTCCAATTTACTTCTTTAGTAATATTTTACTAAGCTCTGCATGACTTTTCTGTGTATCTTGTGTTTGCAGCAACAACCGTATTTCCTTACAAGGAGCTGTACGTTTTGCATTGTGTCTTAAAGAAAACAAGACTTTAAAAGTACTAAAGGTAGGAAAAGTCTGTACATCGTATATGGTGACAAACTGCATATGTATTTCTAAGAATATAAAGTTACACATTAACTTTCTGCTACTAAAAGGACTTTTTTTCTCACACAACTGCATTAGGGCAAATTTTGATGTAATGCAGACTGTAGGATTTAGAGTTAGTTAAATATAACCACATTTTTTACACTCTTCTTGTATTCTTACACAATTGGGGGTTATTTACGAAAAAGGCTACTCTACTTTGCACTACAAGTCCAAACTACAAGTACAAAGGGCACTTAGAAGTGCAGTCGCTGTAAATCTAAGGAGTAGATCTGAAATGAGGGGAAGCTCTGCTGATTTTATCATCCAATCATGTGCAAGCTAAAATGCTGTTTTGTATTTTCCTTGTATGTCCCCCTCGGATCTACAGCGGCTGCAATTCCAAGTGCACTTTGCATTTGTAGTTTGCACTTATAGTGGAAAGTGAATTTGCCTTTCGTAAATAACCCCCAATGTCTTCTGTGCTTTTTAGGAAGCATCACATTTTATTATAATAACAGAATATAATTTACTTATCAGAATCTTTAAAGTGGTTGTAAAGGAGATTTTTTTTTTTTCATAATAAGCATCCTTTACCTGCAGACATTCCCCTTTTCACTTCCTCATTGTTCGTTTTTGCTCAGAAGTTGCTCTATTTCTTTTCTGTTCTATTCACTTCCTGCTTGTCTGATTTTACTGACCACCGTGAAGGGAGACTTTACTGCGGTGGTCAGTAACGTGCTCGCCCCCTCCTGGGAACTACATCTGTGTGGCAGGACGCTCTCTACGTGTTAGAGCAGGGGTCTCCAAACTGTGGCCCGAGGGCCAGATGTGGCCCTTTGCTAGCCTTTATCTGGCCCTTGGGGCACAATTCCTCCCACTGACACGAGGCACTATTCCTCCCATTGACGCCAACAATGGGGCATTATATTATCCACTGATACCAATGATGGGATACTAATCCTCCTACTAATAGGGGGAACATTCCTCTTCCTATTGACCACCAACCCTGAGGCCATATTTGTTCTCACGGATGCCGGGCCCGTGACCTTTTCTTTCCTTGCTGGCCTCAATCCGGCCCTCCTAAAGTCTGAAGGGCAATAAAGTGGCCCTTTGTTTGAAAAGTTTGGAGACCCCTGTGTTAGAGACTTCAAGAAGGTGTGAATTACTGGGCATGCCGCAATTCATACTGGGAAATGTAGTTCTTACATGAACAAGTGATGCAAACCAGGAAGTGAATGAGAGAACAGAAACTAGAACGCCGGAGGTGATATAGATGAAGGAATTTAATAGGTATTTACTCGTTTTTTAACGGAATCATTACACTATTCTGTATGTCTACCTTACATTAATTTTAGGCAAAAAAAAATTCCTTTACAACTCCTTTAAGAGTGATTGGACAGTTGATACAAAGAATGAATCTATAAGTCTATTTCAAATGATTTACAAGTGTAAATAGATACAATTTTGTGTTAACTGAAGATGATACTACAATTTGTGTTACAACCTGTGTTTGCAGATGGCCAGAAATCCAATGCAGAGTGAAGGTTGCTTTGCCATTCTAAAGTCTATCCAGGCAAATTCAGAATCGGCTGTAGAGTCACTGGATTTCTCTGTAAGTATGTCGATCTGATTAATATAACATGCTGGAATCCATTGTGATCAACACTGTGGATGTTGTGATTTTCCAAGGTGTCCTAACATCATATGTTTAAGTACACCAACCAATTATTACAGAAAGCATTTAATCCATTGGATTATTATTGAAAAGTGAAAATCAGTTATTGTTTGACCAACATATTGAAGAACTGCTTTACCTAGCCATGTTCTCTTTTTCACCACTACTCAATCAATTCACCTGTGTTCAAATGTTTCTCTCTTCACTGGAAATACAGACTTTACGATAATGGGCATAGGGGGTCATGGAAGACCAGGTTTTATATAATCCTATTGCATTTCCAATAAAGTGCTCTCAACAAGCCTAGGTATGCCCCCGTCTTTCCACGTAGATCACCTTCAAGTCCTCATTGTGAGAAGATCACACTGGGAGCACCAGCTTCGACAGAGAAAGGATACCTGTTATTCCTGGTATCACACTGGAGAAATCCAAGTAAGAACAAATTAATTTGACATTAGGAGGAAGCTGCACTCAGGGCTCCTATGTAAACTAGTAATCTGTTTTTTAAAATAACAAACATGTTATACTTACCTCCACTGTGCAGCTCGTTTTGCACAGAGTTCCCCGAACCTGGTCTTCTGCGGTCCCTCGGCAGATTTTTTCGGCTCCCCCTCGCAAGAACTCATCACCTTCATGCAAGCTCGCATGGTGATGAGTTCTTGCGGGCGCGCTCCTGTGATCCAGTCGGAGGCCATAGCCTCTCACTGTATCACTCAGCCCCGGCCCCCGGTGCACCGCGTCATTGGATGTGATTGACAGCAGCGCCAGCCAATGGCTGCGCTGCTTTCAATCAACCAGTGAATGAGCCAAGAAGCCGACCAAGAAGCCTGCACGTTCACAGCGCAGGACTTTCGAAGGGTCAGGTAAGTAAACGGGGGCTCGGGGGCGCTAATGCTGAGATGTTTTTTCACCTTAATGCAGGGGTGTCAGACACAAGGCCTGCGTGCCGAATCCGGCCCTTCAGGCCATTTCATGTGGCCCTCACACCTCTCCTGCAGCTGCAGGAGCGCTCCAAACCCTTAATTTCTGCTTTCAAGCAATGCATCCAACTTCTTCCCAGCAGCAGCAGCATAAGAAAATGGGGGTGCACTGTGATGTAAGAGAGAGTGGGGGACTCAACTTCTGATGGTGGGGTGGCTCTTAACATCTAATGTAAAGGGGAGGGGATGCGCTGGACATTCTAATCTTACAGATACCACCGGCCCTTTTGAGGGCAATTATAATGCCGATGCGGCCCACAATAAAATTGAGTTTGACACCCCTGCCTTAATGCATAGAATGGATTAAGGTGAAAAAACATGTACTTTTAGGCCTTGTACACACGAGGGAATAGATCCGATGGCTGTACACACCATCTGATCAAATTCCCCGCTGGCGGACAGCGCGGTGACGCAGTGGTGACGTTGACGCCGCCACGTCACCGCACCAGGAAGTAAACACTTCCGCGCGCATGCGTCGGATCCATTCACAGGATACGACGCATGTGCGGGCAGATATGTCCGCTGGTTTGCCGTACTAACCAGCGGACATATCTGACGGACAGCTCTCCGGCGGAAAAATTCCAAAGCATGCTTTGGAATTTTTCCGCCGGAGGAATCCGGCCAGAACGGTCCGTTTGCCCCTACACACGAGCGGATTTTTCGGCTGAAATGGTCCGTAGGACCATGTTCAGCGGATTTATTCCCTCGTGTGTACAAGGCCTAACAGTTGGTTATAAAGCTCAACTCTCTTATCTGATTCCTTCTGAATTGGCCAAAATTCATGTCATGGGTGGCCTTCAGCCTTAAATTATTTGTTTAAATTAGGCAAAGGTTTATTGAGATGTCACAAATTTGTACAACCAGACATTAAAAGTACATGTAGTTCACATCAGATATCAATTCAGCATACCAGTATTGTAATTCACGTCACAGGAATGCTTTAAGTACACTTTAGAGCCCTATCTAGAGTTATCTACAACCGGGACACTAGGATCACAATAACAAAGCAGGTAGACAAGCAATAAACATTTGAAAAACAAGGGCGTGCAATTCCAGCCATAATATTACCAGCTAAATTAAACATATAGGGGCAGATTCACACAGAAATGGATTATCGTAGCGTATCAGAAATACACTACGCCGCCGTATTTTACCTGGCTCTACGTGGAATTCAGGTAGATTTTGTCCATTAAACGACGGCGGCGTAGTGTATTTCTCCCGTCGCAATCCATATAGACGAGTAGGGGGCGTGAATCATTTAAATTAGGCGCGTTCCCGCGGCGATCGATCTGCGCATGCTCCGTTCCCAAATTTCCCGCCGTGCATTGCGCGAAATCACGTCGTGACGTCATTCGTTGTTTAGGTAGCGTCGTTTACGGGCGATCCTAGTCCCGAACGAGTTACGTAAACAAAAAAAAAAATTAAATAAATTCGAAGCGGGAACGACGGCCATACTTAACATGGGCTACGTAACGTTAGAGCAGCAAAAAGCTGCTCTAACATTACGTACAAAAAAATAGACGAAAGTGATTGCGATGACCACTCGTATCTTCGGGAATCGCCGTAAAAAAACATTTGCATATCCCGACGCATCAAAACGACGCAAACTCCTCCCAGCGGCCGCAAATAGATGGCAGCGTAGATCCGAAGGCTTACGAAGACGTAAGCCTCTCGGATCGAAGGCCGAAGCCGCCGTATCATGGTTTGAGGATTCAAACTAGTGATACGGCGCGCGAAATTTGAAATTACTCCTGTCTAACACCAGTTAGACAGGCGTAATTGCTTTCTGAATCTGGGCCATACATTTTTGATAAATTTCACAACAATAACATGTCCATTACTAAATCAGCTGGGACCAAACCAGGAGAAGCCAACCAACTACCCCATACCTTTTCAAATTTGGAAAAGCTGCCCCTATGCTCATATATCATCTTTTCTAACCTCAATGTTGTCAACCTTCATTTCTAACCAGTCCGACAAACTTCAGTGTGAAAATCAAGGGAGCCATAGAGAAAATCCCCAACCGAACAGTGACTGCAGCCAATCTAATGGAGTCACTCTTTGGATATTCTGACAGCCATTGAAGCAGCAGCTGTCAGAATACAATAGCTGGATGGGGTATTACTCCATCCACGTTGTTTTGATTGGATGGGGCAATCATATAATTTCTCCCACCCAGCCCTCAGTGCTAAACAAGAGAAATCTTAATGTGTATGGCTAGCCTTAAGCCTTATACACATGATCGGACTTCAAAAAACTTTTCCATGGATTTTTGTTTGAAGGGCGTTGGCCGTGAACTTGGTATGCATACACACGGCAGGTCTTTTTCTGCAAACTTTCCCAAAATCACACGTCTTTTCTGCTCTTTTCTGTCACCCTTTGGTCAACTTCTGCTATTGTTGGTTAATTTTAACATTGTGTAGCGATACCCCCTCAAGGGCCGCTGGTTGATTGGGATCAATGTATTAAGTTACCCTTATGTGTTGTCTAGGGGTGATTTCAGTGAGCAGAGCAATAAAAGAATTTCCAAACCTGCCGCTGAAGTTTTCTGAATGCTTTATTTCCTGGTCCAACACGACCAACATCAACATGAGGTAGAGAGGAAAGGTTGATGAAAGGAGATAACGTTGCGGTATCAGGCTTTGGATGAAAAAAAAGCGGTCCTGCCTTCTGCAATAGAACAGTTCGTCGCCACTCCAGCCAGAGTGGGTGAAGTGCCTCCGGACAGACTCCTGCCACAAGCCTGGCAGCCGGAATGTCACTTAAGGTTGCTGGGAGGAATAAGTCTCTCTCACTGACTTGGCTCTAGTTGAATTTGGAGTTTTTAAGATGAAGACCTCTGCCACAGGCCCAATGTTGGACTGTAGAGCGAATTCTCCCAGAAAGTTCTCTTTTCAATGGTGGTCACCATTTGACAGTCTATGGTTATCTGTCAGTTCCTGGCTACCAGATCCCCGGTGGTTCGTTCAAGCCCTTTTGGATCACCTGCCTCCTGGTTCTCCTCAATCCGATCCCCCACCAAACAGCATACAGCTTAGGATCTCTTCAATAGGAATGGGCCCCCAGCAAGTCGCAAGGGCCCCTTTCAGCATCAGCAGGGAACTCCACGTAACATGTGACCCCGGCCTGGTAGGCCATGTCGCCGGGGTCCGTTGGGTGAGAACACCCTGAAGGTGGGTGCCGCACCTGGAACCTGGAACCCACGAAGAACCCCGAAAAATGGCGTCTGCCACAGATATACCCCTCCCCAGCATGTCCCGCTCGGGAAAACTCCTCCAATTGGCTGCTGGGGAAAAGTGGCTCTGCCTGAATCCCTCTGGCACCACCTGCCACCCAGACATGGAACTACATCTCTGGAGCACAGAATGACCCACAGGATAATTCAGGGCTGACAGCAGCCCAATTTAGCAAAATTTTAGCAAAAGGAGTGGGAGCAACATAACTCTCCCACTAACTTTAGCGTAGCGCCTTTTCTGAAAGAAAGGGGGTGCTACAATTGGTTCTGAGCATTCGTGTTTTTACTTTGAACTAAAGTTCGATGGACTTTTGTACACATGATAGGATTTTGCACGTAGGACTTTTGTTGCCGTTTGCAGAGCGAACATTTGTCCGACGAAAAACAAAAAAGTTTGTCCGATGGAGAGTACACACGGTCTAATTTTTTTGGAAACCTGCTCATTTTGAAGTTTGTTGTCAAAAAGTCTGACCATGTGTATGGGCCTTAAGTCTGCGTCTGAACATACTGGAAGACTGACCAGACTGCACAAACCAGTCTAGCTTGGCGGCAGACACTGAAGACGTTTTTTCTACCTGCGACAGCAGACTGAGCTGTGGAATAAATGGCTAGTTGGATGGAAATTCTTTGTTGCTGCGTCACCTGTATTTATTCGTATCGACTTTTAGGCCTTTTATAAACAAGAAAGAAAATGATCAGGAAAATTACTGTGAACCACTTGCCGACCAGCCGCCGCAGTTTTTCGGTGACAGGTCAGCTCTGCTGGGCGAGATCACGTAGATGTACGTCATCTCACACACGCCGGGCACCCGCGATCGCTCGTTACAGAGCGAGAACCGGGAGCTGTGTGTGTAAACACACAGCTCCTGGTCTTGTTAGGGGGAGAAATGCCTGATTGTCTGTTCATACAATGTATGAACAGTGATCAGTCATTTCCCCTAGTCAGTCCCACCCCCCCTTCAGTTGGAACACATCCAGGGAACATAATTAACCCCTTCCTCGCCCCCTGGTGTTAACCCCTTCCCTGCCCATGGCATTTTTATAGTAATCAATGCATTTTTATAGCACTGATCGCTATAAAAATGTCAATGGTCCCAAAAATGTGTCAAAGGTGTTCGAAGTGTCTGCCATAATTTTGCAGTACCAATAAAAATCGCTGATCGCCGCCATTACTAGTAAAAAAAAAAAAAATATGAAAATGCCATAAAACTATCCCCTATTTTGTAAACGCTATAACTTTTGCGCAAACCAATCAATAAACGCTTATTGCGATTTATTTTTTATTTTTATGAAAAATATGTAAAAGAATACGCATCGGCCTAAACTGAGGAAAAAAAACATTTTTTTTTATATATTTTTGGTGGATATTTATCATAGCAAAAAGTCAAAAATATTCATTTTTTGCAAAATTTTTGTTTATAGCGCAAAAACTAAAGACCGCAGAGGTGATCAAATACTACAAAAAGAAAGCTCTATTTGTGGGAAAAAAAGGACGCCAATTTTGTTTGGGAGCCATGTCGCACGACCGCGTAACTGTCAGTTAAAGCGACGCAGTGCCGAATCGCAAAAAGTGGCCTGGTCTTTGACCAGCAATATGGTCCGGGGCTTAAGTGGTTAATGAACCTGGTGTAGAGGAAGGATAAGCATTAGACAAATTATTATCAAATATGTGAATAGAGACATAAAAACAATCTACCCCAGTCAGTGAGGCAGGCGGATTAGCTACAGGAGCTCCACAACGTTGCACGTCTCCTAGGAGTAGGAGCGTGTGTGCTTTAGCTCCAGGCAGGCGTAAGAGGCAGACAGGCAGAGTCCCTCCCAGCCCTGCTAGCCCAGTCCACACTCCAGTTCCAGCCCTGGAAAGTCCTGTGCCCCAATCTGATCTCTCCTCTCCTCCAGCTCAGTTCCCTGGCTCTTCGCAGGTAAGAGCCCTCCACCAAAGCTGCTGACGGCCGTCCTTTTCAGGATAAAGCCGCAGCAATACGGATCTCCACTGCTCCTTTCTTTGACTCCCTGCACTCCCACACCTCCATCTTCTTCAGGGGCCCCCTCCCGCCACCTCCCCGCGGAAATTTCCGCCGTTCTGGGGCTTTTTTGAGAGCACCGCGCCAGGCCGCCCTGAATCGCGGGGCCACGGTCTAGGAAAGACCGCGGCTTCACTTGCGGCCTAACGGCGCGCCGCTCCCCACGCCTCTGCTGTCCTCACCCAGCTTCCAGGAAACCCCCCTTACCCCAGAAGGACAGTCACTCGGCCCTGTTTTCACCCTCTCAGCCCCCAGTTCTTAGAGAAGCACCCTATCTGTCAGCCCTCATCCCACCGCCTGAGCAGGCAGCCATCCCACCAGACCAGCAACAGGGTCACCCTCTCAGCCCCAGCCCCCCCCCGCCTCTCCAACGTACAGAAGCTTGATCCAGGGGTTACCCGATCGCCTCTTACAGGGGTCAGGAAGGAATTTTTTCCCTACCGGAGCATATTGGCCGAGCGCCGCCAGGGTTTTTTGCCTTCCTCTGGACCAAGCCAGGAGAGAGTAATTAGCCAATTCCTCTCCCCACTGCCCCAAAATCTCCCCCCCCCCCCGGTGTATTGGCGATCATGGCATGTCGGCAATATTCTGCCGAAACCATTTGGAGTTTGAGGCAATGCGCCGCAATACTGCCAGCCATCACCAAAAAGGCCCTAAGAACTGAGCGACTATTGAGAATCGATCATAGATCGACGGTCAGACATTTCAGCCATTTACCCCAGCTCAAGCACATATCATGTGCTCTGATTAACACAAGATCGGCAGTAAAACACCGACTAGAAATCCGCGACTTCATTCAACAAAATGATCTAGACTGTCTCTTTATTACAGAGAGCTGGCTCACAGCCGACTGTAACACCATTCTAGGAGAACTGGTGCCAGAAAATTACCGTATCATAACGGAAAACAGAATAGGGCAAATAGGAGGCGGCCTGGCGGTGATCCACAAGACTCACCTTACGATCACCAAACCAGTCCGCCAAAACCCTCTTCCATTCATGGAAACCCTTACTCTGCAACTGCAAGCAAATTCAAAGGAGACCGTCCACATTCTGCTCTGCTATAGGCCGCCCGGCCCAAAATCGCAGCTGCTATCATCATGGACGGATTTCTTCTCCACTTACACCCTCAACAGCAAACATCTTTTGCTGTTTGGGGATTTCAATCTCTGGGCCAACTCCTCACAAGACCCCATTGCCGACGCCTGTATTGACCACCTGGAAGGATTAGGATTACAGCAATTAGTATGTAGGCCCTCACATGCTTCAGGTCACACACTTGATCTTATTTTCAGACAAGCTCTGGAAATAAAAAATTTGGAAAATGAAAAGTTGCCATGGACAGACCACTATGCAATTATATTCAGTATTTCCACCATCCCCCCTGCAACAAAAACATCAAATCCAGTGACAACACACTGGACTAGATGTCAGAAGAAGCTCCACTCGGAACTCTTCAAAACTACTTTAAGGAAAAAAATAGAAACAACTCAGCCGCATCAAACGGCCGTTGAAACATTGGAAGCCATAAACTCGACCATGCCACAGTCAGCCGACTTGGTAGCGCCGAAACGACGAACCCGCATTCGGAAAAACAACCGCAGCTGGTTTAACAACCAGCTGTCGTTACTGAAGCAAGAACGCAGAAGGGCTGAATCTGCCTGGAAAAGATGTTCTTCAGAGCTAAACCTATCCATCTACAGGGCGACTACAAGAAAATACCACAAAGGAATTTTCCAAGCCAAGAAAAATTATTTTTCGGAGGCTATCAACGGTGCCCTAAAGCGCCCCCGCGAACTCTTCAAGATGGTCACCCAGACCATGAAACTAGGATGCATTGAAGCCCCCAGTTCGGACACACAAGAATTTTGCAATGAACTATCGGATTACTTCATTAATAAAATCGAGGCAATCCGTGAAAGCATTCAGCAAAACAATTCCCCCCTCAGCCCCCCCTGCAGCCTCTCACACAGCACCTATAGTAATTCTCCTATATCAGGTAAGTTTACCCTGGGACCCATCTCCATTGAGACCACTAAGAATATCATTGGCGCTTTGCGTAATGGCACAGCGCCAAATGACATTATCCCCACAAAACTGCTGAAGGAATGCGCCTACATCCTGGCTCCTCCCATCACGCAGCTTATCAACCAGTCTTTCTTGGAGGGCATAGTGCCCTCACAGTTGAAAGAGGGTATAATCCAACCCATCATGAAGAAACCCTCCCTGGACCCCAAGGACCCACTCCACCGCCGTCCCATAACAAGCCTCAACGTACTCTCAAAGATAATGGAAAAAGTAGTGGTACAACAGCTGCAACTGCATCTAGATACCTACAAGCTTCTTGACCCATTGCAATCAGGCTTCCGTCCCGGACACGGGACGGAAACAGCATTGCTGAAAGTATGGGACGATGTTCTCAAGGCCGCAGACGAAGGAGAATCTTGTCTTCTAGTTCTGTTGGACCTAAGTGCAGCTTTCGACACTGTAGACCACAAACTGTTACTGACTCGGCTTGCTGAAGTAGCCAGAGTCGCAGAAGGCGATTTATCTTGGTTCTCCTCTTTTCTGGAAAACCGATCGCAAACAGTGAAGTTAGGACCTTTTACGTCTGAGAAACGCACAGTAACATGCGGAGTCCCTCAAGGATCGCCTCTGTCACCAGTGCTGTTTAACATATATCTTCGTCCTCTTTTTGAGATTATCAGCAGCCAAAAACTGCTCTACCACTCATATGCAGATGACACGCAACTGTATTTCCGCATCTGCAACAGACAGGATCACCACCTCAATCTAGAGACATGTCTCTCTTTGATAGAGGACTGGATGACAAAGAGTTTTCTTAAACTCAATGGAGCGAAAACAGAACTTCTCCTGTTTCACGCCAAGCGCAGGAATCAACTTTCAACAGCGTGGACCCCCCCGCCTATTTTGGGCAAGCTCATCACCCCTAGCGCCAAAGTCAAAAGCCTAGGGGTAATTTTTGACTCCTTTATGACAATGGACGCACAAATAGGGTCAGTAGTCAGCGGATCTCACCATCTACTGCGCCTACTACGCAGACTCACTCCGTTCATCCCTAAAGAAGATTTAGCGGTCGTGGTGGGAGCAATTGTAAACTCCAGGCTGGATTATGCAAATGCCCTTTACCTCGGACTCCCCAAGTACCAAATCGCTCGTCTGCAAGTCGTTCAGAATACGGCCGCCAGACTTGTGACTGGGAAAAAACCCTGGGAATCCATCTCACCTTCACTGAGAGCCCTTCATTGGCTGCCAGTTAAAGACAGAATTGCTTTTAAAGCTCTCTGTCTTACGCATAGATGTGTCCATGGAAATGCCCCCCTTTATTTATGCGAAATAATAAAAGCGCATAACCCCAATCGCGTTTTGCGATCCACGAATCAGAACCTGCTCCAGGTTCCGAAAGCCAACTTCAAGTCCAAAGGAGAAAGAAGATTCGCGATCCAAGGTCCCAGACTATGGAACGCTTTACCAACCAGCATTCGGTTGGAGGAGAACCACCTAGCATTTAGGAAAAAGGTCAAGACTTTTCTCTTTTGATATCAGGAGACAGGAACAACAAGCGCCCAGAGGCGATTCAGTTCGCATGTGCCGCGCTATACAAGTTTTCATTCATTCATTCATACTACACCTTTGCAATAAAAGAAGAAAAAGTAAAAAAAAAAAAGTGTTATACCAGGGTTGTTTAATTAAATCATGCTGTATGTAATGATGTATTTTTATGTTTTGTAGGATATTGTAGTGAATAAACAGTTTGATGATCTGCATGCTGTTGTGAAAACAACTCTGCCAAATTTGACAGTCAAACTTGGAGGGAATTCTGACATGTTCAAAAGAACCTTCCCAAAGGTGAGCATTTATAATTGAGGCAATCATCTGCAAGCTTTTGGTATTATTTTAAACAGATATAATTCTCTTTTCTTTATTGAGATCTAAAACATACACATGATCCCCTGTTTTACCTCTTATGCCGCGTACACACGACTGTTTTTCATGACGAGAAAACTGCCATTTTTTAGATTGGACGTGAAAACCGGTCGAAGAGAAAACTGCCTGCAAAAAAAATTAGAACCTGCTCTATTTTTTCTCGTCGTTTTTCACGTTGTTCTTTTTCTCTTTGCGAAAAACGGTCGTGTGTATGCTTTTCCGAGGGGAAAAAAAACATGCATGCTTAGAATCAAGTATTAGACGGGAGAGCTCGTTCTGGTAAAACAAGTGTTCGTAATGGAGATAGCACATTCGTCACGCTGTAACCGACTGAAAAGCACGAATCGTCTCTCACCAAACTTTTACTAACACGAGGATCAGCAAAAGCAGCCCAAAGGGTGGTGCCATTTGAAAGGAACTTCCCCTTTATAGTCCTGTCGTACGTGTTGTACGTCACCACCCTTTGCTCGACCGTTTTTTTTTCATGAACGTTTGTATGCAAGGCAGGCTTGAGAGGAATCGCGACGAATCACGACAAGAAAAACATAGTTTTTTTGCAGGACGCGGCATGTGTACGCGCCATTAGTCATTGTAGCAGCCCAAAGAGCCTCCCTTATACAGTATCTCACAAAAGTGAGTGAACCCCTCACATTTTTGTAAATATATTATTATATCTTTTCATGTGACAACACTGAAGAGATGACACTTTGCTACAATGTAAAGTAGTGAGTGTACAGCTTGTATAACAGTGTCAATTTGCTGTCTCCTCAAAATAACTCAACACACAGCCATTCATGTCTAAACCGCTGGCAACAAACGTGAGTACACCACTAAGTAAAAATGTCCAAATTGTGACAAAAGTGACAATATTTTGTGTGGCCATCCTTATTTTTCAGCACTGCCTTAACCCTGTTGGGCACGGAGTTCACCAGAGCTTCACAGGTTGCCACTAGAGTCCTCTTCCACTCCTCCATGACGACATCATGGAGCTGGTGGATGTTAGGGATCTTGTGCTCTTCGACCTTCCATTTGAGGAATGCCCCACAGATGCTCATTAGGGTTTAAGTCTGGAGACATGCTTGGCCAGTCCATTCACTTTTACTCTCAGCTTCTTTAGCAAGCCAGTGGTCGTCTTGGAGGTGTGTTTGGGGTCGTTATGTTGGAAAACTGCCCTGCGGCCCAGTCTCTAAAGGAAATGGGATCATGCTCGGCATGTTCGGCATGGAGACTCGGCTATTCGGGACTCTCCCTCCTGATGAGACAAAAGCAAAGTGTCATTGGTCCTGATCCTGTCAATCAAAGTCAGTGAGCCAATGAGGAGAGAGAGAAGGGGCAGACTTTGGCTCCATGTCTGAATGGACACATGGAGCTGCGGCTTCGGTTCCCCAAAGCAAGCTGCTTGCTGTGGGGGCCCTCAACAGGAGGGAGGAGCCAGGAGCGTCGGCGAGGGACGGAGAAGAGAAGGATATGAGCTGCTCTGTGCAAGACCACTACACAGAGCAGGTAAGTATAACATGTTTGTTATTTTTAAACAAGAAAAACAAGACTTTAGTATCACTTCAAGCTTCACAATAGGAATCATGTAGAGTCAAATCATGTCCACACAAGTATCCATCAATAATGTTATGCTCTGGTGCACAGAGGTTTGGATTACTTTGGTTCCTTAGAGTGTTTTTTTTTTTCTGTTGAAAATCTATACAAGGGATGTGTTACATTCCATTGGAGTATTTATTGGGCTATCAACTAGAAATCAGGAATTCAACAGTAAGCTGTGTATTAAAATTCTGCTGGATACTCAGTGATTACATCAGCTACTAAAAGTGCTTAAAAAAATGGAGGGTTTAGTATTAGTCTAAATGCATACAGGCAATGTGCATAAATGGGAAGGACATTCCATTTGTTAGCCTAAATATTCAGGACCCAGGGGAAACCATACACATGAGCAAGGACAATGTGGTTTGTACTTATGTCAGTGAAGCACAAAGCAAAGTGACTGGGCCAGCTCAGCACTTGTGTGTTTCAGCTCAATAGACCTTTACAACACCAACATGTAGATTTAAACAAGCTGTTAAACATTTCCACTTGGACTTGATGGAATTGTATTTTCTCTTTTGTCCACGGATGGACACAGCTTGCTTATACTCTTGACCAGTGCCGATCCTGACCTTCCTGGGGCCCTAAGCAAAATGACATGTCACATTAAAGTTTAAAAGCGGAGGGGGGGGGGGGGGGGGGGGGGCGGGGGGTCTGCCGACAGTGACATGTCACATTAAAGACTTGTTCTGCTGTCAGAAATGATATCGTACATTAAAGTGAGAAGCGGGGGTACTGACTTCTTACCTCTTCTCCCATGCAGCCAGCAAGTTGAGAAGCGGGGTAAGGGGCAGAAAAGGACTTCTCACCAGACGGGGCCTCTAGTAATTTGGGGGGCCCTCCGCAGCCTTGCGGGGCCCTAAGCGGCTTGCATAGTGAGCCTATAGGGCGGATCGGCCCTGCTCTTGACTGTAGGGTTATGTTCCGTCTATTAGAAGAGGACTACAGTCAAGAGTAAAGGAGGAAGCTGTGTGCGTCCATGGACTTCAGAGTAAAGGATTTTACAGTGAGTACAAAAATACTATTTTCTCTTTCTTCCATGGACGGACCCAGCTTCCGTATACTATTGACTGTAGTCATCTCCTAATAGCTGGAACATAACCCTACATTCAAGAGTATAAGGAAGCTGTGTCCATACATGGACTTCAGAGAAAAGGATTTTACTTTGAGTACAAAAATCCTATTTTTTTTCAACCTCACCTACAATGTATGCGTGTATGTATGTGTGTGTGTATATATATTATATAAGTGTGACAATGGCTTGCTTGTGCAGATAATAGTGACAAGAAGGGCATTTGGAGCTAGAGGCCGGTGTTGGATGTCTTCAAGGTGCATAAACATGATTTCCACTCATTATAGTTTGTCTGATCTTACAAATGCCATCTCATGTCTAAAGCTAACTTATAGCGAAACTAAACACATCAATTTCATTGTTTACCAAAACAATTAGATTTAGGGCATGCTATGAATGATAACTGTCACTTTCGCTTGTGCTTGTAATAAAGCTGTCAAGTCATCAAATGTCTGGTGTCATAACTAGGCTAAGATGGCACCTTCGTTGGCTGTAAAGGATAGGAATATTTAATTCTGCTTTATGCCTAAATACTAAAAAAAGCAGAAGAAGGAAATCAACAACCTGTTTTCTGCCCCTCTATATGTATTATTATATTGCTCTGTAATGTATGATCTGTATTCTATCCCTCAGGCAGATCAAATTAAAAAACTTAGACAATATGCAAAGGCGAACAACCTGCAGCTGTCTGAATTATTCAGCCAAACTGATGAGCAGATTCAAATGACTCATGAAGACTTTAAACAGAAATTAACAGTAAGTTCTTCTGTATAAGTATTTTTAATTTGGTTAATTGGGGAACCTTTTTTTAATTTTTTATGTTTTTCACTGAAATTAAATATTCTTAAGGTTTTTAGAGTGACACACAACTGTAACTTGGATTGTTGTGGATGACTTTGTATGTTGTTGCTAGTATTTTTAATTTAATTTGCTAGGCAATCAGAAGCCAGTGGGGGGTTGGCAGAGAGTATGGCAGACACTGAATGGTTGGTAAGGTAGTTGAGTTTGGAAGCAGCATTCATGATAGACTAAAGGCCCGTACACACGGTCGGACTTCAAAATCTGCAAGTTTTCAAATTTGTCCGACCGTGTGTGCGCTCCATCGGACCAACTTGTTCGGGTTTCATCGGACAAAAAGTTCGGTCTGCAAACGGACAAACTTTTCGGAAACAAAAGTCCAATGGTGCCTTGTCCGACCATGTGTACAGCAAGCCGTCGGACTTTTGTAGAAAGTACAAATGCGCATGCTCAGAAGCAATGTTAAAATCAACCAACAATAGCAGAAGTTAACCGAAGGGTGGTGGTAAAGAGCAGAAAAACCATGTGATGTTGGGAAAGTTTTAGAAAAGTTTGCAGAGAAAGTCAGAGCGTGTGTATGCTATGGGTGTGACCGGACAACTCCCTTCGGACAAAAATCCAAGAGAAAGTTTGTTGGATGTCCGACCGTGTGTACGAGGCTTAAATAGGGGATAGCCCATGGAGCCAATGAGAAGGGAGTTGCAATAGTCAAGGTGAGAGATAACAAGGGAGTAAATGAGTAGCTTGGTGGTTTCATTAGTTAAAAAGGGGCACATTTTAGATGTGTTAAGCCTCGTACACACGGTCGGACTTTTTGCCAACAAACATCAAAATGAGCAGGTTTTCCAAAACATCTGACCGTGTGTAAGCTCCATCGGACAAACTTTTTTCGGTTTTCATCGGACAAAAAGTTCGCTCTACAAACGGACAAACTTTTCGGCAACAAAAGTCTAATGGTGCAACGTCCTATCGTGTGTACAGAAATCCATCAGACTTTTGTCTAAAGTACAAACACACATGCCCAGAACCAATGTTAAAATCAACCAACAATAGCAGAAGTTGACCAAAGGGTTGCGGTAAAGAGCAGAAAAACCATGTGATGTTCGGAAAGTTTTGGGAAAGTTTTCAGAAAAGTCCTGCCGTGTGTATGCTATGAGTGTACCAGACCAACTCCCGTTTGGCCGGGCACACAGTTTGTTTGAAGTCCGATCGTGGCTATGAGGCTTTAGAGAGGTGAAGTCTAAACATTTCCAACACTTCCAACATAGATTGAAGAAGGAGCGCTGTGATACATAGGAGGAGAACCAGGAGCGAGATGAGTAAAACAGGCAAAAATGAAAAAAGAGAGAATAAAAAAGAAAGAAAGAAATGGGGTAAAAGAATATACCTTTACATAACTTTCATAGAATTTGCCAACTTTTCTCCATCAGTTTAGGTCGATTATGTATTTTTCAACATATTTTTGTTAAAAAAAAAAAAAATTGCAATAAGCACAAAAGTTATAACGTCTACAAAATAGGGGATAGATTTATGGCATTTTTATAATTTTTGTTTACTAGTATTGGCAGCAATCTGCAAGTTTTATCATGACTGTGATAAAACAGCGGACAGATTAAACACTTTTGACACTTTTTTTGGGACCATTGACATTTTTATCCAGCGATCAGAGCTAAAAATAGCCACTGATTACTGTATAAATGTAACTGGCAGGGAAGGGGTTAACAATGGGGGTGATCAAGGGGTTAACTGTGTTCCCTAGGTGTGTTCTAACTGTGGTGGCATGGGACTGACTAGGAGAGGAAACCGATCGGTGTTCCTACTTAGTAGGAGCACACGATCTGTCTCCTCTCCCCTAAAAGAACCGGATTTGTGTGTTTACACACACAGATTCCGGTTCTCGCTCTGTCATGAGCGATCGCGAGTGTCCGGTGGTCATCGTGCCCGCCGGGCACACGCATTGGCTGCTAAAGCGTCCTAAAGAGCCGACGTACAGCTAAGATGGCTCATGCAGGAGAGCCAACCTGCCACAGTATAACTGTGGCAGCTGGTCGGGGAGGGCTTAAAGCTGAATTCTGGACACAAAATCATTAATTTAAATATATATTCCCCAGGAGCCTCAAAATAAATAAATCTACTTTGTGTGCACCAGATGACTTTACAACCCCAGTTATTACCTTGTAAAGGTAACAGTGACATCACCACTGTGCTTAACATAGCTTGTTAAGAGAGTTGTGGAAGGAACCCAAGAGACCCACCCACTAGACATTTCCTGCAGAGAACTACAGGAAGGGGTGGGTACAAGACCAGTCACCCTGCACACGGAGAGAGAACAGCAATGACTGGTGTGATAGGATAAATTTACCTATGTTAAAAATATTCACATATTTTTACAGAAGGAAATGTGCATTTATTATTATTTTCCATTAGGAGCCTGCAAAGCACTGCACCCATGATCAGTATGCAAAATTGTATGGAGAAAAACCAGGATGGCCACACTCCAAAAAATGTTCCTTTATAATAAAACAGATCACAACATCAACATGTCACAGCAAAAAACAGAAAAGAGCTGACGCATTTCACACCAAAATACAGTGCTTATTCATACACAGTGCTTATTCAGCTATGAATAAGCACTGTATTTGTGTGAAACGCGTCAGCTCTTTTCTGTTTTTTGCTGTGACATGTTGATCTGTTTTATTATAAAGGAACATTTTTTGGAGTGCGGCCGTCCTGGTTTTTCTCCATACAATTTTGCATACTATTGCAGTGCCTGCACCCAGGGGTTGGATCCTACCTTTCAGCTTTAGCTCCTTGGGACCTCTGAGCGGTTAACTTTTTCTCTCACCCATGATCAGTAGATGACATATGCAATGTGGGCTTCTGTAAACATGTCCTCTGGCTTTCAGCCCATACCTGTATGGACTATGAGGGTGTTCATCAGCCCCCCCTACAGCCCATTGAAATTACAAGTCTGTCTGCTGCAGTGGTAGATGGTACTTGTAGTTTATTCATTCACAGGAGATAGATTTTTTTCTTTGATAAAATATGAAAGATGAGGTTGCACTGAGTAAATAGATACCTAACATGCCAAACCTTAAATTTGTGTGCGCCCGTAAAATGACAAACTTCAGTACCCTATATTTTCTATAGGCGACGCTTCAAAAGCCTCCTATAGGTCATCATAACGTGGGTGTGTGGAAGCAATGCTGTCACCTGGAGCCTGCCTGTCAGTTTTTACACACAATCCGGTGGCTGCAGCCACCGGATTATGTGGGGAAGCACCCCACTGTCAGGTCAGTACGATGTGTAGACCTGGCAGCGAAAGGGTGTGAGCTATTTATACAAACAGTAATTTTTTTAATTTATGGCTCTTTCACATGTGAGGTCGGGGGCAGTGGTGTATCTAGGGTATGGCAGCCATGGCAAGTGCCATGGGCGCCATATGAAGGGGGTGCTGTTGAGTGGCTGGGCAGCAAGGCACTTACCAGGGCCTGAGGGTCTCTTCTTTAGGCATGATCTCTTTTTCAGCACCTTTGCTAATGGACAATGGCAGCGCTATCCCTGCTGTGTTCAGCCACAGCCCTCCCCTGTTCTCCCATTCCATCTGGTCAGATTGGCAGTGCACAAAGAAGAAGCAGGAACATCAGTTTCTCCCTCTCCTATGTGAAAACTGAGACCTTAAGTGATGAAGATTTCATCACTTCCAGTATTGTTTCTGTATTTACCTGGCCTTGGAGGGCAGAGGAGGGATCAGGGGTCTAATAAACCCCATAATTATCCATAAAGAGTATACAGGCATACCCCGCTTTTAAGTACACAATAGGGTTTATTTACTAAAGTTGGAAATCGCAGTATCAGGCTCATTTCTGCATAGAAACCAATGAGCTTCTAACTGCAGCTTGTTCAATTAAGCCTGGTAATAAAACCAGGAAGCTCATTGGTTTCTGTGCAGGATTGAGCCTTATTTTGCGCTTTCCAGCTTTGGTAAATAAATTGTGTACTTAAAAGTGGGGTATGCCTGTATGTCACTACCCAATGTATCACAAGGGATGATAAATATCACTAGTTTTTTAGCTGTTTTCTTTTGTTAAGGTTATCTGAAAGATGGGTTTCAAATGTTTCAACAGGGGCGCAGTTTCAGTGCTTGCCATAGGCGCTATTTTCACTAGATACGCCTCTGGTCAGGGGGCAAGTAAAACCAAGCGGTTGAGCTGCGGTTATACTCACTCTGTGCTTGTGACTGTGGCAAAATTTAAACCTCACGTGCAGCTGATTGGGACCACACCACAACTGCGTTCAATGTACGCCAATAATACATTTAAAACAGGTGGTGAGGAGGCAACATATTGCCCTCCTCGCCTTCTGTCGACCACCTCCCTTTTCGGAGAAGCGGTAGTGTCTGCCACACTTGTAATGAGCCCTTACTGAGAACAGGTGTTGATTTATAAGCTAGCTTACTAATAGTCAGTGAATATGCACCATTCATTCATGTAGCAAGGGTCTCCATAACCAATCATCTGTAGGGCTCCTGCACACAGGCCCCTGTAACATAAATTCCAGCGTATTTTCCTGCTTGAAAAGCCCAAGTGCTGCCCAATGGCCTGTGGTTGAAGAAAAGAAAATTGCATAATGTAGGGCCTGCTTTTGTGGTGTAGCAGCAAGAGAGTGTTCAGTGGTTCCTATAGGGCTAGTTTACACTTGCTTCAAAACAAGGCTTCGGACAGGCTTTGTTAACCTCCCTGGCGGTATCCCCGAGCGTGACTCGGGGTGGGTTTTTTCTGCTAAGAACGGTATCCCCGAGTCACGCTCGGGGTAGCCATGCAGAGCCTGCAGCGCGCGCTGGCTTACCTTCTTCCTGGATCCAGCGATGCATCCCCGCTGTGTGAGCGAGCGAGTGCTCGCTCGATTCACACAGCGTCCCCGTGTGCCGCCGATCTCCGTTTCCTGCGACGTTACGACGCACGGAAGCGGAGAACGGCGCCAAATTCAAAAAAGTAAACAAACACTTTACATACAGTATACTGTAATCTTATAGATTACAGTACTGTATGTAAAAAATACACACCCCCCTTGTCCCTAGTGGTCTGTCCAGTGCCCTACATGTTCTTTTATAAAATAAAAAGTGTTCTTTCTGCCTGGAAACTGTAGATTGTCCATAACAACCAAAAGTGTCCCTTTATGTCAAAAATGGTTTTAGATCAGCTAGAAAACAGCGATAATAAATTTTAATCACTTGCAGAATTGAGTGATAGCGATTTGTGGGGAAATTCGTCATAAAAAAAAAAAATAATGACAGCGACAATTCTGCAACTGAGCAAATTTCAGTGTTTTTGAGTTGATTACATTATTGAATATTTTTTATTATAATTACATTATAATTTGTTATAATTATTTATAGTTTTTTATTATATAAAAAATTATGATTTTGTTTTTCAAACTTTATCATACCCGGGATGTCTTGTTTGGACAGATTTAAGCAAGTTATTCCTAAAAATTGCAGGCCTACAGTATAAAACGCCAAATTTCCATGCAAATAATTGTACCGCTTTTGGTACGTAATTCCAGACAGAATCATACCGCCAGGGAGGTTAAAGCTCTATGAATGCCAGTGAAAGCTCCTTTCACTAAATAAAATGGTTGGCTTACAAGTCCTGTGTACACCTTGCGTTTGCTTTGCTTCAAAAATGTATACCCCATGTTGCTTTAGTGGTGCTTCAAAGCATCTTCAAGGCCTCCATGAAACTCTATAACAAAGCTCGCTTGAAGCACCTAAAGCTTTTGAGAGGCTTTAATTCAGTTCTAGCCTCGCTTTGTTTTGGAGAAATTGCAGGTATAAAATAAATATAAATATATATATTACACATACACATACACACACACACACACACAGTGAACCCGCCAAGCTTCAACAAAGCTTCAAAAGAGCATCACCAAAGCATCATTGAAGCCTCATCGAAGCATCACTAAAGCTTCATTAAAGCACCACCTAAGCTTTAAAGCATGTTGAAACAGTAAGCACTTTAATGTGTGTTGATGCTGAAGCAAGTTTACCTGAGCCCTTAGTGAGTCAGGCAAGGGCCGAACTGATCATTCGGGCACCCAGGCACTGGCTGAGGGCCCCATGCCACTTGGGAGCCCCATCAGGGTAGCCAGCCTTAGAAAAACCAGGGACACTATGTAAAAATCTGTGTTTTAAAAAAAATCTCAAGATTATAGCTGCCCCGCCTCTCTGGTACCTATTCAGTGTATGTGTATTCTGTGTGTGTGTATACTGTGTATGTATACTGTATGTGTGTGTATACTGTGTATGTATACTGTATGTGTGTGTATACTGTGTATGTATACTGTATGTGTATACCCCATAATCTATTGCCTGGGGGCCCCATAATCTCCTATTGCCCGGGGGCCCCCCATAATCTCCTATTGCCCGGGGGCCCCCATAATCTCCTATTGCCCAGGGGCCCCATGAGTTGTCAGTCCGCCCCTTGAGTCAGGGCACGTCTGCAGACAGTTATTCATACACATTTATTTTCAGTAACATTTTCTGTATCGTTATTATGAATCGTCATGTAATTGGACACATCTCCAGATAACCTTCTCTGAATATAACAACTTTCCAGGCATAGTGAGCAGCAATACTCTCAAATGACAGAAGATGGCAGCAAACATTTCTATGTCTAGTAACTATGCTGTGTTTTTATATACTGAGAATTGTATATGTTCATGCTTCAAAAACTACTGATTATACCTCAGACAGGAGGCTCATATCTTATGCATTAATCTTTCTTTATTAATGCTCACAGCAGAAACAAAACTGATCAGTATTCACGCTTTTCTAAAAATAACATGAAACAGAAAAGCTGAAACTTGAAAACTAGAAAGAAACTACGTTTCCCAGCAGTCCTTGGGTCTGTGACCCCCTCACTCTGGCCTCTGCATATAAGGACTGCTCCTCCCCTTCCTATTCCTCTTTCTTTCTGCTCACAGGAGAGATAAGTATTGCACTGCTGCTAGTTATCTGTGAGGTGTTTTAATTTTGCTTTTACTTTTACTTTTACTTGTACAAAACCTGTGTAACCTTATTATAACTTATTATTATAACCTAGTGCTTATTACTGAACATTGTTCGTTTATATAACATCTAACAGGTGTAGTACCCCTCTCCCTGGCAGGCCCCCTCCTTCCCATAGGTCAGGATCTGAGGTGGTGATTTATCATCACCCAGTTACTTAGCATTCTATAACTGCACTGCCAGAAGGCAATGTCTGAGGACCGCTCTGTCCCCTTGAAGGGACCTGAAGTGCCTCTGGAGCCATCATGCATGCTTAACGCTGCACAGATTCAGGACCTGGTAGCCAGGTCTGTGCAAGCTGCCATGGCAGCCGTGGCGTTACCCTCGGGTTCACAACAAACCCCCAGGGTTGCCCCCACCGTAATTGAAGAACCTCTAGTAAAAAGAGGGAAATCCTCCCAAAAGAGGAAGCATTTGGCTCATATCGAGGACTCCCCGGCAGGGGAAGCAAACAATGTGCACAAGGCTCTCCCTCACCCGGATTGCCACCCCACGCACCCACCGGACCCCTTTCAACCCCTGAGCCTCAGGGAGTCATGCATGAGGCGTACATCCGCCAGGCGGAACAAACCGGACTCCTACGTACTCGACTCAGACGATATTTCGTCTGACGAGTCCTCAGAAGCCGGATTCTCGGGGTCCGAGTACGATGACAATGATGATATGGGTGCTGGGTCAATGGCGATCCCACACGACGCCAAACCTGATATTCAGGGCAATACAATCACAGACGCTCTGGGAGAACCTCTCTTCCATCCAGATGCCATATCTCACCCGCGGTCGGGAGATTGGGCTCCCCTGCCCCACGTGTCCCAATACGTGGAACTCTGGACCCGCAGATCGCTGGATAGAGCTAACCGAAATAAATTGCGGGCGGAATGCCCACGCCCTTCCCTACCCAGTAAGGTGGCATGTACACCAGACATTGATCCCGTCTTATCTAAGTACCTGGCCAAATCAGGGAAATTCCCCAAGAAGGGGATAGATCGCTCATTCAGGAGCATCCAGGACCGGGTCCTCGACATGTTGGGCCCACTGACAAAAATCCTTAACTTGTCTGAGCAAACAGCTGCCTCAGCACAAGAGGTTGATGTGCAACAACTTCGGGGGTGGGCCCAGAGGGCCATATGCCTTTTAGGTAACGCCAACACGGCATGCTCCACGGAGCGCAGACGCTCCATCCTCATGCGCCTGGATCCACAACTGGCCCACCTGGCGGAGACCGAACCGGGACCTTCTGCTGAAGGCCTACTATTTGGGGACTCCCTTGTTAGGGACATTAACAAATTCGTTGGACTATTCAATAGTCTCGACTAAGCTCAATCGTCCCTCAAAAGGGCAGGCAACCAAAAGGTTTTTGCTAGGGCCGGCAGAGGTAGGGGCCGCTCTGCCGGCCGAGCTGGTTACTCCAGACCATTTAATAGGGCTCCCGCCCAGCAACATTACGCTCAGACTCCTGCCTCCTATACCACGGTGGCACAACCCGCACCGTTCTTTCCACCACGTGGCAGAACATGGAGAGGACGTGGGAGCAGAGGTGACCCCAGATCCCGTCCATACTCCGGTAAGTCCTCTTCTGACTCCAAGTTTTTCCACCTCTGTAGGGGGAAGACTACGTTTTTTTATCCACGCCTGGTCTGCGATTACGGCAGACGCATGGGTGATAAACACAGTCACAGGGTTCCAGATAGAACTGTTGTCCTGCCCTCAACTGGGCATTATTCCCCCCCCCCATTCGTTTCACTGCTCAGAACATTGCACTCATAGACAACGAGTTGGGAGAACTGATTTCCAAACAAGCAGTGCTCGAGGTAGACCCTCTCCCTGGGGTTCATAAGCAGTCTTTTTATAGTCAAAAAGAAGGGGGGAGGTTACCGCCCCGTGATAAATCTCCGGGCCCTGAATCAAAACGTCACATACCGTCACTTCAAGATGGAGGGTATCCATTGCCTCCGAGACCTCCTCCACCCGGGGGATTGGCTGGCAAAGGTGGACTTAAAAGATGCATATCTCACAGTCCCCGTACATCCGGAGTCACAACACCTACTCCGATTCAAATGGTGGGATCGCACGTGGCAGTTTACATGCCTACCGTTCAGGCTGTCATCGGCCCCATGGTGCTTCACCAAATTACTCAAGCACGTGGTAGCCGCGTTGCGGAGCAGGGGCGTTCGTCTGATTATTTACCTAGACGATATCCTTATCATTGCGAACTCAAAATCTCAGACCCACGTAGGCTGGACCGTACGTCTCCTGCAGGACCTAGGCTTCCTCATCAACATGGAGAAGTCTATTCTAGCACCATCCCAGAGCATGGAGTTTCTCGGTTTCCTGGTAGATACCAACCAGGCGGTCTTGCGTTTACCCAAGGCAAAACTTGCTCTGATCCGCAAAGAGATCAGAGCAGTACTGCGCAAGCAATCCCTATCTTTACGGGTATTAGCCAGAATAGTGGGCCTCCTGGCCGCATCCATACAGGCCGTCTTCCCGGCCCCTCTCCATTACAGAGCCCTTCAACGCCTCAAAATCCTTCACCTGAGACAAGGTCTCCGTTATGCAGACGAGATTCCACTCTCCGCAGAGGCCAGGACGGAACTGAAGTGGTGGCTCGGTCATGCCGTCGATTGGAACGGCAAGACAATCTTCAATTCCTATCCGGACGTCGTCTTAGAATCCGACGCAAGTGGGGCGCTCGATTCGGAGAGATTTCAACAGGAGGGATCTGGTCAGTCAGGGAATCCTTCCTACACATCAATGCCCTAGAGCTACTAGCTGCCCTCTTCGCTGTTCAGAGTTTTCTCTCGAAGAGATCAAACTGTTGCGTATTGCTACGCATGGACAACATTTCAGCGGTACAATACGTCAACCGTTTGGGGGGCACCAGGTCCAAAATTTTGGCGGATATCGCCAAGGCATTATGGCACTTCTGCCTGGCCAGGAATATCGTCCCCATGGCGGAGTACATTCCGGGATCCTCCAATATCGTGGCGGACTGGAACTCCAGATACATTACCGATTCCAGCGAGTGGCGGCTAGACCGCTCGACCTTCATCAGTATCATCCATCTCTGGGGACCACTGTCCATAGACTTGTTCGCCTCCAGACTCAACCATCAGTTGCCCCAATTCTTCAGTTGGAGGCCGGACCCAACGGCAACAGCGGTGGATGCTTTCCGCCAATCCTGGACGGGGGGGGACGCATTACGCGTTTCCACCATTCCAGCTGATATGCCGGACCTTATTGCAGATCGCTACCCAGGGAGCCAAGGTGGTGTTGATTGTGCCCTGGTGGCCAACACAACCGTGGTTTCCTCTTCTGTTGGAAATGGTAATCGACCTTCCCAGGGTCTTGCCCTCGTTTCCAGTCCTCCTTTCACACCCGTCCAAAGACATACACCCGCTAATTTCAGACGGCTCTCTGACCCTCCTAGCCTGCCTGGTCTCAGGATGCCAGACGCTGACGGAGGCCTTTCACAGTCAGCTAGAGAGCTTCTCGCCCTGGGCCCCCGGGACTCGATCGGCGTATAGGTCAGCCTGGGGAATCTGGGTGCGTTGGTGTAGTCAACGACAGGCTGATCCGATACATAGTATCTGTAGCACTTATAGTGAACTTCCTGGCGGAGGCTTTTGATACTGGTAGAGCGTACAGCTCCATTAACGTGTATCGATCAGCTATTTCGGCTTACCATCACCCTGTGGATGCCTTGCCGGTGGGTAGACACCCTCTCATTTGCAAACTAATGAGAGGTATCAAGTTTAAACGACCTCCTCGTCCCAAATACCTATCAACCTGGGACGTATTCAGGGTCCTAGACATGCTATCCACGTGGGATGACAATGAGGACTTGTCTCTCAAACATCTCACGTACAAACTTACGATCCTCCTCTGTCTTATCTCGGTCAAAAGGGTTTCAGATGTTAGAGCACTGGATATTTCCAGGCGACAATTTTCGCCCCTAGGAGTTCTCGGTCGTGCGTAGGACCAAGACCGGCATTCAGTCGGTATTCTATACTTTCTTTTCGGATCGTCCGCGCTTATGTGTCGTCAAGTGCCTGCAGGCCTATGAAACGCGTACCGCCGAACTTCGTTCTCCATCTTCGCCCCAATTATTGGTTTCCTACGTCCAACCTCATCGCCCGGTGACTTCTGCCACTCTAGCGCGCTGGGTCAGGTCGACTATGGACATGGCGGGTATAGATACCACTAAATTCGGCGCACACTCCACTAGAAGTGCAATGGCTACTAAGGTGGTCTCGGCCGGGGGATCTCTGTCAGATCTTCTACTGGCGGCGGACTGGTCCTCGGAGACCGTTTTCCGCTCCTTTTACTTCAGACCGGAAACACATGTGTCTATGGCCGCTTTGGGGTAATCTGATGTATATTGTCTTCATTTTCTGTAAGAAATGCTAGCTTTGAACTTGCATAAGATATGAGCCTCCTGTCTGAGGTATAATTCGAGATTTTCCTAGCTTGTGACGGAAAATATTGATTATATGAAGACAGGAGGCGAGTATCTTCCCTCCCTACCCTACCCTATTATGGTTCCTTCTACTCTCTTACAGGATACTGAACACGTTCGACTGCGTTCAGGAAGGTCGAAGACACGTTCCTTCTAACATGGTTTCGTTTCCAAAGGCCCGGTTGGCCGTAGAAGCTGTCGGTTGGTCCCCGTTGGGACGAATGTTACCCCGCGTACAACGGAACGTCTGGGATTCAGAAAAGGCCGGCCAGCCGAAGTCCGAAGTGAGTTGGGGGACCCAGAGACTGGTGAATCATTTTCAATTTGTTTGGAAGTTCGCATGAAGAAAGAGGAATAGGAAGGGGAGGAGCAGTCCTTATATGCAGAGGCCAGAGTGAGGGGGTCACAGACCCAAGGACTGCTGGGAAACGTAGTTTCTTTCTAGTTTTCAAGTTTCAGCTTTTCTGTTTCATGTTATTTTTAGAAAAGCGTGAATACTGATCAGTTTTGTTTCTGCTGTGAGCATTAATAAAGAAAGATTAATGCATAAGATACTCGCCTCCTGTCTTCATATAATCAATATTTTCCGTCACAAGCTAGGAAAATCTCGAATTACTTTTTAAAAAGTAACACAGGAGTCATTATTTGAATTATATATTTCATTTTATAATGATAGGTACCATATTATTATTATATTCATGTGCGGCTTTTGATTTTGCATTTTTAACTGTAGGTTACTGGAATTAGAATGCCAGAAGAAGAAATACAACAACTAATAGACTTTCTGGACAAGGACAAAACGGGCTTTGTTGATTTCAGGTAACATTACTAGCCGCCAATTAAAAATCACAAGCAGCAATTTTCCAAATGGACTAAACAGTAAACAAATTAAAGGTAAAACGTTTGTAGCTGGGTCACATGTTGGCTTGAACTGTGACCTTTACCTATTTGCACCAAATATGACTACTTCTACACTGGGGCGTTGCACCGCTGGTGGTAAAGTGCCGCTATTTTTAGCGGCGATTTACGCAGCCGTCTACCAGGAGATTTTGGAGCACTTCACGCTTCCTTTCGCAGACGAGCTCTATGGGGATGCTGACACACTGCCAAAAGCTCCAAAACCTGGTTCATGACTGTGGGATTACTGTGCTTGATTGGCCAGCAAACTCGTCTGACCTGAACCCCATAGAGAATCTATGATGCATTGCCAAGAGAAAGATGAGAGACATGAGACCGAACAATGCAGAAGAGCTGAAATCCACTATTAAAGCATCCTGGTCTTCCATAACACCTCAGCAGTGCCACAGGCTGATAGCTTATATGACATTGAGGCAGTAATTGCTGCAAAAGGGGCCCAAACCAAGTACTGCGTACATATGCATGATTTAAATTTTTAGAGGTCTGATATTGTTCTATGTACAATCCTTGTTTTATTGATTGCATGTAATATCCTAATTTTCTGGGATTGTGGATTTGGGGTTTTCATAAGATTTAAGCCATAATCATCACAATTATGACAAATCACGGCTTGAACTAACTTGCTTTGCATGGAATGAGTCTATCTCGTATATTAGTTTCACCTTTTAAGTTGCATTAGTGAAATAAATGAACTTTTGCACGATATTCTAATTTTTCGAGTTTCACCCGTATTTATAGCTCAATGGTATGCTATGTGATTTTGTCTCCCCATCAAAAACTTTTATAAAAGAACTTCTAGAATAACTTCTAGTATCACGTTATGCTATATTGTATATTGTAACACTGATTGCCTCTTTTTTCTTTTGGTTTGCAGTGCATTTCAGAAAGCCCTGTCTTCTTGATCTGGATATACACGGACTTTTAAATATTCATTCTAAAAATTCACCTCCTGTTGCAATGTGTATATTTTAAAAAATATTATGTTGTGACTGTGGATTTTACTAATTCAGTTGCTTATGTAGCAACTGTAGAACAGAACAGTAAATAATATATAGACCTAATGTTAATTATTTTGTGGGGAAATAGCTTCTTCCCAGCTTCTCTATGAAATAAATCTAAATGTGCAATCCAGAACTATCACATATTTAAACTGGCGCATGATGTTCATCCTAGCTATAAAAAAAAAACAATCTATAGTTCTGGAAGATAACTACATCAAGCTCAGCTTTAATGTACAACAAATCACAGATATTATAAAAAAAAGACCAAATATTGGAAACACTGCGCTAAAGCACCAAAGTAAATAAAATAAATAAACCAAAAAGCTGCCAGTACCAAAAAATTGTGGATACAAAATTTAAGGAATGTGTTTTGTAATAGGTACAGTTCTGGAAAAAATGATAAATAAACCTCAATGAAAGGTTAATTTTACTCCAATAATGAGGTGAGTGATTAACTGAGTGAAAATCAATTCAAACAATAAATAATACAGTCGCAACTAAAATATCTGAGAGTATGTGCAAAAACATGTGTGTCTAAAATACAATATAATTGAGTGTAAATAACAATGAAAAAGCAAATAATGAAAGTGAATAGAGTCCCAAATGACACATGAATGCGTGATGATAGATCCTAGAGGTTTATTCATAGGGTGAATCAATCTTAATGGGAATGGTAGCCAATCCCAGACGACGTCCCGTAGTGACGAAACACGTAGGGTGTGGCCTGTAGCTCCGACGTCATCACACCTCTCCATACAGAGATACACGGACATGGCAGGCTAAACGAGCTGAGGAAGCCTGGAGGAGACACCGCGAGATACAATGCTCTTGTATTCATACAATGCGCAACCTTTCCACATATTTGTAAGTGCAATACTTCTCTTTCTGATTAAATTTACATCACAGTAATACACTACAAAGTATTTTTTGTCTACAAAAAAGGTTTCTTTATCATTAATTCCAGCACTGTACCTATTACACAACACAAATCACAGATATTGACTTAAAAGAATACTTGGCAGGTCTTGGAAAAGGGTAATTCATTGTGGATAATATACATACAGTAGCTTGTGATTAGCTCTCCTCAACACCAGAGGAGGGATATATTGTCTTAGCATAATGCACCATATGCTATAAAATATAAAGATATGGCAATGAATGAATGAATGACTTGTATAGCGCAACGCATGCAAACTGAATCGCCTCTGGGCGCTTTTTCCAGCCAGTGTCTGCTTGGCTGGTGCGGTCAGGAGCCGTAGGATCTTGACACGCTAGGGACACACAGTCATACACACATATATACATATATACTTGGCCAATTTGGACGAGATCCAATTTACCTAGCCGCATGTCTTTGGAGTGTGGGAGGAAACCGGAGTACCCGGAGAAAACCCACGCAGACACAGGGAGAACATGCAAACTCCAGGCAGATGGTGTCGTGGTCGGGATTCGAACCAGCGACCCTTTTGCTGCCAGGCGATACACTGGAGAATGTTGCGTACAAGCATAAACTGGCAATTCTTGTACTTGTAAAGGCTAACTTTGTCCAAAACGGATAGATTTGTATTTCTGCTGATAATCTAAATCATAGGCTTGCTTTTTACATTCCATTCATTTTTGGTGGAGATGGCCTTTATAGGAAACCTGTGATTAAAAATTGTGGAGGATGCAATTGCTAATTTGTCCTTATAGAAAATGCTTGCTGCCTGGCAGACGACCTGAAGGTCCAGCTTTAATGCTTGCAGTCACTGACCTAAAACAAGTAATCAAAAAGGTAAGGACTGCTGACATTATTTTGTACTTTCCAGATATGCATACTACTATTTTGGGTTAGTGACTTAAAGGGGTTGTAAAGGTTCATGTTTTTTCACCTTAATGCATACTATGCATTAAGGTGAAAAAACACCTCGCTGTCACGGGCCCCTCAGCTCTCCCATTTTACTTACCCGAGTCCGTTCACCTGTTGTACGCATCCCTCAGTGTCCTCTTCTCCACTGCTTGTCGCAGTTGATTGGATAGATTGATAGCAGCGCAGCCATTGGCTCCCGCTGCTGTCAATCAAATCCAATGAAGCGGCCGCCTAGGGGGTGGGACTGAGTCATATGCTCTGTGTCTATGAACGCAAAGTGTATGACAGGGAGCGTGCCCGAAAGCGAACCCCCTCGGGAAAAAGGTTCCCAGAGGGGGTTAGCTATTGCGGGGAAGATAGCTGCCGAGGGACCCCAGAACTGCACAGTGGAGGTAAGTATAACATGTTTGTTATTTAAAATAAATAAATAAACCTTTACAACAACTTTAAAGCAGAAGTTGACCCTTAAACTGAATAATGCCACGTACACACACTCGGAATTTCCGACAACAAATGTTCGATGGGAGCTTGTTGTTGGAAATTCCGACCGCGTGTAGGCTCCATCGGACATTTGCATTTTTTTAGCACTGACCGCTGAAAAAATTACAATGGTCCCAAAAATTTGAGAGCTGGTTCTCAAATTTTCCGACAACAAAATCTGTTCTCGTAAATTCAAAAGATATTTTTTTTAATAGTGAGGGTACTAAAAGATGCACTGTAAGATCAGTTATTAATTGTTAAGTGAGTACAAATTAATGTATTATATAGATAGAGCTTGGTGTTAGCAATGTGTTCAGTTTCTACTATCTTTTTGCGCCGCTGAGCTGTCATCTAAGGCTACCTGCCACTCTCGTTTCCTCACAGGGCGACCCCTGTATGGAATTCCTCCCTCCTCTTCTGTCTGGTCAGGTAGTTATTTAGCCTTTTTTTTTTTAAGGGCTTCTACCCTTTAGGGAACAAGTTCCTCCTTCCCACCCGAGCCCATTATTCCAGAGTTGTAGGGGTTTTGGGGCTTTTTAAAGCAGCTATCATCTGGTTTTCTCAAAAAATGCAGGGCCAGGTGCAAGGCTGCAAGGTGCCCTTGCTGTCAACTGTCTGTTTGTGTCTGTTGACCCTTCTTGTTTTTGTTTGTGAGCCAGTTGCTGCTATTTTGGCTATTTTGTTGCCCACTGTGCAAATTATTACCTAGGAATGTCTCGTGATCAAAGAATAGATTCCTGTGTCAGACGCTTCACAATTAAGATAACAGGAATTTTGATGTACCTGTAAGTTCATATCCTGTAGTACAGGGGTGGGGAACCTACGGCCCGCGGGCCGCATGTGGCCCCCCGTGCTGGCCGCAGGTCTTCATTATTAGCCCCGAGTGAACGCCGGGACTGATCTGATCCCGAGCGCTGCCGAATGCAGCCGAGTGCCATAGCAGCAGGTCCCGCCTGCTGGAGCCAGAGCAACGCCTGTGATGGACGTCCCACTGGTCCAATGCCATGTCCGTGGGACGTGTGACGTCCATCATAGGCACTGCAGAGCTCCAGAAGGCGGGAAAAACAAATCGGGTGCGTGGGTACTGCGCTGATAGATGGAGGCCTGATCATACAGCTCCTACACCATCCTGGGGATAACGGTGCAGCGCCGCTCAGCAGACTGCCTGCAGTGCACAGTGTGACTGGGAACCCGTGAACATGGAATGCGGCTTGAGCTTCTAACAACAAGAAGCTGCCTGCCACACTTCTTCCCCCCCCCCCCTCGGAGCAGTCAAATTTACAAGATGGCGCCGGCGGCAGCTCCTCAGCTTGAAGTGGCTCCTCGCGCTCTGCACACAGCCCTCTACAGCATGGAACCTCCAAGTCCAAAGCTTCCCAGCCACGATCGCCTGCAGTCTCCACACCGCTGTGTCGGAGCCCTGCAAAAAGCAAACCAAGGCTGTCGCCGACTGCATCTCCGAGTCCTGAAGTAAGCCTTTTAATTGCTAATGCACCACTCGGGACTTAGCTGACAACATTAGGCTCTTTTCAGATGTCAGAATTCAGAAACAACCCTGAAAGTGTTGTGCGTCCCTAAGAGCTTCCTCACATGCTTATTTCAGGGAATGTGTAACTGACATACATACACACACTGACTTGGAGTACGTGTGTGTGTGTATGTCAGTGTGTGTGTGTCAGTGTGTATGTCAGTGTGTGTGTATGTCAGGGTGTGTGTGTGTGTATGTCTGTGTCTGTCAGTGTGTGTGTGTGTATGTCAGTGTGTGTGTCAGTGTGTGTGTGTGTGTGTGTGTATGTCAGTGTGTGTGTGTGTGTGTATGTCAGTGTGTGTATGTCAGTGTGTGTGTATGTATGTATGTCAGTGTGTGTATGTATGTCAGTGTGTGTGTGTATGTCAGTGTGTGTGTATGTCATGCATGCATTTTTTGACCAAATATAACAGGCTCATTTTTAAGTTGATCATTTTGTACGGCCCCCGAATGATGTTACAAAAATCCAAATGGCCCTTGGCAGAAAAAAGGTTCCCCACCCCTGCTGTAGTACAATAGCGGAAACAGGGTTCTTTGCTTCTTCTCGTGGTAATCTCCTTACTGTTTGTTAAAAAAAAAAAAAAAAAACTCTTGGAGTGGGCATGGTTATTTGGGTATACTGGGGGTGGTCCCAGCAAAGCTTTTGCCCGTGCACAATCACTTGAAGGTAGCGGAATATAATGGTCTAATGGCCCTTTGTCTAATAAGCAATACCTGTGTCCTCTACTGTACCCCAACATATGACATTTACAGGTATATCAAAATTCTTATTTTTTTATACTGTATTTTTTTTGTCCTAAACACATCTTCCAAAAAAGATTTTTCTCTTTAAAGCAGAATTCCACCCAAAAATGGAACTTCTGCTTTTCGGAACCCTCCCCCCTCCCCTCCGGTGTCACATTTGGGACCTTTCAGGGGGGGAGCAGATACCTGTTTAATACAGGTATTTTCTCCCACTTCCGGGCATAGATAGCCCCATTATCTGCGGATATCTACGCCACTCCCCCCTGCTGTCTTCTGGGAGACACACAGGTCCCAGAAGACAGCAGGGACCATTTAGATCGTGCAGCACGAGTTGCGCATTCACAATAGGGAACCAGGAAGTGAAGTCGCACGGGTCCCGACATTGCGGGTGCGCTGGACAGGTAAGTCAGCAGCTGCAGCTTGGTTTTAAAAGTCAGCAGCTGCAGTATTTGTTGCTGCTGACTTAAAAAAAAATGGCGGACCTTCGCTTTAAAGGATCACTAAAGTTAAAAAAAAGTTTATAACAAACATGTTTTACTTACCTCCACTGTGCAGCTCATTTTGCACAGAGTGGCCCGAAGGGACTCAACACCTATATGCGAGCGAGCTCGCATTGTGTTGAGTTCTTGCGGGCGCGCTCTGTGATACAGCCGGCAGCCATAGAGCGGACTGTATTACTCAGCCCCGCCCCCCGGCATGCCGCATCATTAAATGTGATTGACAGCAGCGCTAGCAATTGGCTGCGCTACTTTCTATCAACCAATGAATGAGCCGAGAAGATGGCCGAGAAGCCTGCACGTTCACGGCGCAGGACTTTTGAGGGGTCAGGTAAGTAAAGGGGGGTTCGGGGGGCCTCTAATCTGCAGATGTTTTTTCACCTTAATGCATAGAATGCATTAAGGTGAAAAAACTTTTACCTTTACATCCCCTTTAAGTTTCATATGTAAGAATTATGTGGTCTTTATTTATAGAAAGTCCTAAAAACCATAAAATGTCATACAATCAAGAATGAAAACCTTTTACCCTGTATTCTCCATAATGAACAGTGCTAACAAATCTCCTTATATTTACACCCACTGAAAGTGGCTTTGTATTGTGTCTTGGGATCACAATAGAAAGAAACTGAACCCGGATCCCAGCTATTATTATATTACCATTGATCACACGGAAACCTGTGTCACCACTTAACGTGTATCCATGCCAACCTCCCTTATGGAAAGATGACTCATTGAAGATCTGTTTGCGTGTTCAATTACACAGGCCATCTCACAGAAGAGCTAGAATAGGAATATTCGATCTGCAAGCAAAGATGCTGAAGACTCAGTAATCAGTAGATTATACTGTATATGTTACTTGACAAGTAGCAGACACAATATTTAGAAATGTACTATTTGCAGAACTGAAAAAGCATTAAACCTTTGCAGCCAAGGAAGCTGCCATCTTGGCCTTTGTTTGATCTGTATTCGTCATTGTACTGTACATAGGGTGCCCACATGTCCCGGATTGCCCGGGACTGTCCCGCAATTGACATGTCTGTCCCAGGTCACTTCATTCTGGGACAATACAATCTCCCGAAATGAAATAGAAGACACAGCCACCCCCTACCAATAACCACATTTCCGGAACTGGTTGCTAGGGCCAGCGTTGCCTGGCATCTTGCAGCAAGTGACAATTTACTGTCAGACAGTGAGACCGGGAGCGAGGCCTGTGCCTAGTGCAGCACTGCTGTCCCCACCCCCCTCGGCACCTTCTCTTTCTACGGCAGGGACTGGTGTGATCTTCACTCTCCAGATAGTGATGCCACTCCTTTTCTTCTACGCACGTGGCTCATGCAGAGGGAGTAACAGCAGCACTGCATCTGGTGGCAAGTGGCACTGCATCTGGTGGCAAGTGGCACATTCACCTGACAAATAACCCGCCGCCAAATTCCCCCATCAACCCCGAGACTACATTTCCCCCCGCCACCCCCTCATCTTTTTTGGGGGAAGGTGAGCGAGGGAGTGGGTCCCTGAATGGCAGTTTGGAAATGTGGTCACCCTAACTGCACATGTGATCAGTTATTACACCAGACATTTTAATGCATACAAATTATTATCACTCTGTGCCATCATCAAATAAAGACAAAATTGTATGGAACAATGTATATAAGTGAATCAGTGTGCCTTATTACATATAAGGCCAATTGCACCTATATATTTAGAAGCATCCCAAAATAATAGAAATTGGGCCAGATTCAGTAAGATGTCTCTAGATAAGCCGCGTAACTTCTAACCTACGGCGGCGTATCTGTTTTCTGTATTCAGAAAACAAGATACGCCGGGATTGAGTTAAGATACGAGCGGTGTAATTGTATTACGCCGTCGTATCTTAACTGCAATTTTAAAATGGGCGCTAGGGGCGTTCCCGCTGATTTACGCCGAAAATATGTAAATCAGCGAGATACGCCAATTCACGAACGTACACCCACACGACGCAGTGACTTTACGCCGTTTCCGTAAGGGGTTTCCCGGTGTAAAGATAAAGCACCAAAAAGATGGCCGATCCTATATTAACTATGGACGTTGTGACCGCGTCGAATTTGAAATGTTTACGTCGTTTGTGTAACTCGTCCGTGAATGGGGATTTACGTCAATTACGTTCACGTCGAAAACACCATCATAATTTGAAGCATGCGCACTGGGATACCTCAATGGACGATGCATGCGCAGTACGTTCGGCGCGGGATCGCGCTTAATTTAAATAGCAGACGCCCCCTAACCGCTGAATTTGAATTACGACGGGCCATTTACGCTACGCCGCCGCAACTTTACAGGCAAGTGGTTTGTGAATAAAGCACTTGCGTGTAAAGTTGCGGCGGCAAAACGTAAATCACATACGTTACGCCACCACAAAGATCCGCTCTCCATCCCGAATCTGGCCCATTGTGTGCAAAATAAAACCTTGTGCCCAAACGTTTATAGTGCCCCAAATGACATGCATTAATTCAGAATGTGCTATGGTATTCTAAAAATAGTGCCTTGTAATACAATCCGTGTGTATTGTGAGTTTATAATCGATTCCACTTCCGTGTGAGGGAAGCTGCCCTTACCAGGAGAAGACAAATACTGTGGAGAATACACTTGCTCAGCAGGAGGGATTCCTGTGTCAGTACTGTCTGTGTTTATGGGAGAATCGTGCAAATTCCTTTCCTGCAATCCATCAATGCACCGTAAATTTCCTGCCCTACCTCTATGAGAGAGTGGTCAAGTCCTTAGGTTTTGGTAGGATTTTCCGGGAAACAGCTTTATGCTTTAAAGCAGAAGTTCACCCTAAAACTGAGTAATGCCACGTACACACAATCAGAAATTCCGACAAGAAATGTTAGATGGGAGCTTTTGGTCAGAAATTCCAACCGTGTGTAGGCCCCACGGGACATTTTCTGTCGGAATTTCCGACAGCAAAAATTTGAGAGCTAAATCTACGGTTTTGTTGTCGGAATTTCTGATCGTGTGTACGCGGCATAAGACTTATTCTAAGCCTGACGACGAGCAGCTCTTATATTGCAGATTATATGTTTTTTTTTATGTTGCAATACATTTGTATATTTTTTCAACGACAACGAGATCTTTTTTCATGTATGCGCAGTTCCCACATTTACTACTCCCGCACCTATAGATGCCTTTTTGATCAAAAATGGTAGTCCAATGATTATTTAGCCCTCTATTCCTACTCTTCTTCACTCTACTCAGGGCAATAATACTCCTTAGATCTCCTAAAAACTAGATTTGGGTGTGATGATAGTCTAGTTTTCAGGAGCGGATCTGATTCAAGAATCTTCCAATTTTTCCTGAATTTTTTTTATATTACGGTGACTTTGTTGTTAAATCTGGTACAGAACCTTACTTGTGGTTGTTCACCTCTATCATATTTCGTTGTTTTTTCACCTCCTGCGCAGACATCGTTATACATCAGACATCGTCATACAAATGCAGATATTTTTGGAAGGCTTCTTAGATGTTCTCCTCTTCGTACCCCTTCTTCTTAAATTTGCTTTTTAGAATCAGGCTTTGTTCTTCATAGTCCTTTTTTAGGGTACAAGTCTGCCTAAGTTTACAAAACTGGCTGCAGGTGTCAAGGGACGCAGTCCGATCAATTGACAAGCCTTGTATCATACTAATTTGTGAGTGTATATATATATATATATATATATATATATATATATATATATATATATACCGTATATACAGTGCAGAAAATAAGTATTTGAACACCCTGCTATTTTGCAAGTTCTCCCACTTGGAAATCATGGAGGGGTCTGAAATTGTCATCTTAGGTGCATGTCCACTGTGAGAGACATAATCAAAAAAAAAAAAAATCCAGAAATCACAATGTATTATTTTTTTAACTATTTATTTGTATGATACAGCTGCAAATAAGTATTTGAACACCTGAGAAAATCAATGTTAATATTTGGTACAGTAGCCTTTGTTTGCAATTACAGAGGTCAAACTTTTCTTGTAGTTTTTCACCAGGTTTGCACACACTGGAGGAGGGATTTTGGCCCACTCCTCCACACAGATCTTCTCTAGATCAGTCAGGTTTCTGGGCTGTCGCTGAGAAACAGAGTTTGAGCTCCCTCCAAAGATTCTCTATTGGGTTTAGGTCTGGAGACTGGCTAGGCCACGCCAGAACCTTGATATGCTTCTTATAGAGCCACTCCTTGGTTATCCTGGCTGTGTGCTTCGGGTCATTGTCATGTTGGAAGACCCAGCCTCGACCCATCTTCAAAGCTCTAACTGAGGGAAGGAGATTGTTGCCCAAAATCTTGCAATACATGGCCCCGGTCATCCTCTCCTTAATACAGTGCAGTCGCCCTGTCCCATGTGCAGAAAAACACCCCCAAAGCATGATGCTACCACCCCCATGCTTCACAGTAGGGATGGTGTTCTTGGGATGGTACTCATCATTCTTCTTCCTCCAAACACGGTTAGTGGAATTATGACCAAAAAGTTCTATTTTGGTCTCATCTGACCACATGACTTTCTCCCATGACTCCTCTGGATCATCCAAATGGTCATTGGCAAACTTAAGACGGGCCTTGACATGTGCTGGTTTAAACAGGGGAACCTTCCGTGCCATGCATGATTTCAAACCATGACGTCTTAGTGTATTACCAACAGTAACCTTGGAAACGTGGTCCCAGCTCTTTTCAGGTCATTGACCAGCTCCTCCCGTGTAGTCCTGGGCTGATTTCTCACCTTTGTTAGGATCATTGAGACCCCACGAGGTGAGATTTTGCATGGAGCCCCAGTCCGATGGAGATTGACAGTCATGTTTAGCTTCTTCCATTTTCTAATGATTGCTCCAACAGTGGACCTTTTTTCCCCAAGCTGCTTGGCAATTTCCCCGTAGCATTGTTTACTGCGAAAATTACAATTGCATCTAATTTAGGATAATAAATGGAGTGGAGGTGGACATTTTAAAGGCAGACTAACAGGTCTTTGAGGGTCAGAATTCTAGCTGATAGACAGGTGTTCAAATACTTCTTTGCAGCTGTATCATACAAATAAATAGTTAAAAAATCATAAATTGTGATTTCTGGAATTTTTTTTTTGCATTATGTCTCTCACAGTGGACATGCACCTACGATGACAATTTCAGACCCCTCCATGATTTCCAAGTGGGAGAACTTGCAAAATAGCAGGGTGTTCAAATACTTATTTTCCGCACTGTATATATATATATATATATATATTGCCTTTTTATCTATTCTTTATCCAAAGTGCCTTTAACCACTTAAGATTTTTTGCTATTCGGCACCGCATCGCTTTAACTGACTGCGACGTGGCTTCCAAACAAAATTAGCATCCTTTGTTTCCCACAAATAGAGCTTTCTTTTGGTGGTATTTGATCACCTCTGCATTTTAAATTTTTTTTGCGCTATACACAAAAATAGAGCAACAATTTTGAAAAAAATGCAATATTTTTTACTTTTTGGTATAATAAATATCCCCAAAAAAGATATAAAAAATATGCATTGTTTACTGCGAAAATTACAATTGCAGTTTAGGAGTTAACCACTAGGGGGCACTGTAGTGGTGGTTAAGTGTGACCTCATATGTGTTTCTAACTGTAGGAGGGCCGGGCTGGAGGTATGATGTCAGTAATCGTCTTTCCCTAAATCAGGGAAGAGACGATCACTGACACTGCCACAATGAAGAACGGGCACACACCTCTCCCTGTTCTTCAGCTCCGGTGACCGATCACAGGACACCAGTGGTGATCGGGTCCTGCGGGCACGGTTACAGAGCTTCAGACCGGGTCGCGAGCGCGCCGCCGGCGGCGCGCTCGTGACCCCACGGCTGAGCTTAAAGAGACACGTATGTGATTGTGCCCAGCTGTGCCATTCTGCCAACGTATATTCTGCCAACCTTTTTTTTTCATTTCTGAGCATGCGTAGTCTTGCTCTCACGATTTTTTTTGGACAAGAACAGTTCTAATTAAATAAAAATGGGATGTTGTGTTTACATCCAACAAAAATGTTATAGTCTGCACATCCAGTTTTTGTTGTATGAAAAAACGTAATCGGCTGTCGAAAGCACCATACTAACGATCTGAAAATCGGCAGATCGTTGGACGAAATTTTACTTCCAATTTTTTTCTTTTTTTTTTTACCACTTCAGCCTTTTCCCGGCGTTCGAGGCCAGCCCTTAAGCTGAGACCTCTCACGCCGCCATTTATGGTTTGCATCATCTGTGGTTAGGGTTTTTACTTGCTCCTTCATTTGTGCATCTTTTGTATGTTAGCATTTTTTTTTTTTTCCCCATGGGGGGGGGGGGGGGATAAGCCCAGCAGCCTGCAAAAACCACACTTCGCCCCCCCCCGACCCTCCCGTCCCCCTCCCCCGTGGCTCCCCCATGACTCGCTCGGATTAATCCATGGTCTGGATATTTTTTAACTGTTATCTAGCTGTTCCTTGTATGGTTGTAGCCTAGGATAGCTTGGCTAAGGGGCTATTAGTCCCTCCGAGTAACTCCATGTGTTCTTGTACTCTTTCCACTTTTCCCATTTTCCCTGAAAGTCCCTGTTTGTTTCTAAAACACTGCTTTTCAGATCTTCTAACCTAAACGTCTCCTCCACTGCGTCAATCCACTCCCAGATCTGTGGGGGTTCAGTTTTTTGCCATTTTTTTGGTATCAGCCTTTTAGCTGCGTTTAAAAGATGAGGAAGTAGAGATTGCTTGTACCTTTTAGTAGCCACTTGACTGCAGTGGAAAAGCATGACCCACGGATCTTTCTTCAACTCCTTTCCCATGATCTCTTTTATTTGGCTGCAGATGTTATCCCAATATTTTTGTATTTTCGGGCAGGTCCACCACAAGTGGGCCATAGATCCTCGTTCCAGACATCCCCGCCAGCACTCGGCGGTTTGATCTGTTTTAAATTTGCTAGATTTCTCAGGGGTGATGTACCAGCCCGAAAAAGCATTTGTAATTGGTCTCGGCTGTTCGTGTATCAATAGCTGATGCATGCGTCAATTGAATTATCCGTTGAAACGTGTTTTCCCCTCTAAGTGTACCCAATTCCCTTTCCCATTTTTCTAAGAAGGGGGCTTCCTCACGTGCTCCACTCTTTATAAGGATCCCATATAGTTTTGATACCGTGCCCGAGTTTTCTGTCTTGCATAACTTCTCCATTGGGGTCAGCTCCGACCCCGTCCGTAATGGGCGGGGAAGGTGCTGCACAAAATGGTGTAATTGGGAATAGTGCCATCTATCAAGATTCCAGAAGTCTCCTCTGGTTTTAAGCTCTTCGTAGGTCTTTATTTCCCCATTGTTTATGATATCGCCTAATAACACTTTATCCTTTCTAATCCAATTTCCCCCTATCTTTTTTGTCCCAGGTGCAAAATAAGCATTTTCCTTTAGATTCATAAGTGGAGAACTAAATTTTCTGTCTAATTGTGACTGTGCTCTATCCCACATTTTTAAAGTGTCTTGTGTCAAATCAAAAATGTTATTATCTAGTGCTCTGTATCGTGCAGGTACCCATATAATATTACTGAGTTGTACGTGCAGTTGTGCCTTCTCTATTTGAACCCATCTCTTCTCTTGCCTATCCCTAGCCCAGTCTATCACCCTAGAGAGAACCGCCGCCTTGTAGTAATTTTTAATATCAGGAACTGCCAGGCCCCCGAATTGCTTACGCTGCTTGAGGATTGAAAGAGAGATTCTATGTTTTTTGTTTTTCCAGACATAGTTCGTTAGTAGGGAGTTGAGAATTCTAAGGAAATGCTGGGGTACCGCGATTGGTATTATTAGGAATTTATATAAAATTTTAGGTACTATTGTCATCTTCAGCATATTAATGCGACCTATCCATGAGATAGGTTTATTAATCGTTTTTTTTAAATCCTTTTTTATCTCATTTAGTAAGGGCACATAGTTTATTTTGTAAATCTTCTGGAGCGTGTTAGCTAGTTTTATACCCAGGTATTTAAGTTCTTTTTTCCAGGGGAAGGCACAGATCTCTTTTACCTGCTTTTCTTCGTTATTGTTGAGGTTTATATTTAACATTTCCGATTTTGAAACGTTGATTTTATAGTTGGAGACACTACCAAATTGTTGTAAAGTCATTACGAGTTTGGGTATTGACTTTACCGGGTTGGAAAGAAAAAACAGCACATCGTCGGCGTAGGCTGCCAGTTTATGCTCTTCCCCTTCAATTCTGACCCCGTTGACTTCGGGGTCTTTGCGGATTGTGGCCAACAAAGGTTCCAGAGCCAATATAAAGAGAAGGGGAGACAGGGGACACCCCTGCCTTGTCCTATTCCTCATTTCGAAAGACTCTGAAAACATACCGTTAATTTTAATTTTTGCAGAGGGATGGTGATATAATGTTTTAATCCATCTAGTTAGCCGCTCTCCTATTCCCATTTCTTCAAGGGTCTGCATCATGAGTCCCCAGTCTACCCTGTCGAAAGCTCTCTCAGCATCCACCGACAAGAGTGCCGATTCACAGCGAAAGGGATGCCGATTCTCGGGATCACTGTGTGATCTACCCAATCCACAGTGTTAGTGGCTGGCATCATTACCGTGACGCCTCCCCTCCTTCATACGTACTCACTACCGTTGAGGATGTTTTTCCAACTCAACATATGTTTTCAGCACATGTTCAAGCTGGGCCCCTATCCTTGGGGCACCTTCTATCAATCACCATCCTTCTTTGCATTAGATCCATCCCCATGTTCTTGCCCTCTGGCCTCTACATGGGACCTCGTTCGGTGATTCTCCTCTGCGGGATACACCTAGACATACTTCTGATGAAGCGGTCAATACCGCGAAACCGGTCAAGATTGTCATGACCCCCAACGCATTATTTTGTTCCCCACCGGGATTATTATACTGGCGTTATGTATGGTCGTCACCATTTTAAGCTCTGTATTGTGTTTTTTCTTCTGTGTATTTAATACAATTAATTTACCCTTATTTAGTAATCTTGTTATCCAATTCTACATGTACCGCAATAGTCCAACAGTGCCCCCCCCTTTTTTGTTTGGTCCTAGGTTTGGGGACCTTAGACCCAATGTTTCTATATCGAATTTCCAGGATGATGGTACTTTTTATTTCTATATCTATCTATAACTATCCTAGAGGCTCTACTTTAAATCTTATAGTAGAATACCGAGAACCCATCTGGGCCTGGGCTTTTACCCCCTGCCGTGTTTTTTAAGGCGGTCTTAATTTCTTCTATTGGTCTATCCATAATGGTTTTTTCCAGCTCGTTTATCTTAGGTAGACTAGCCTTCTCTAGAAATTCTCGGATTTTAGCCTCTTTCTCCCCCGCTTTCCACTTAACTTGGTTAATCGAGTAAAGTTCCTCATAATATCTTTTGAAAGTTTCGGCTATTTCCTTGGGTGAGTGAACCAGGTCCCCATTTTTCTTTTTGATTTTCTCGATATAATGCCTGGATTTTTTTTTTCCCATTTTCCAAGGACCCTGCTAGGTTTATTGCCCCATAGGTACCTCTCTCTGGCGATACTCTTAAAATTTTGCCTGGCTTCTTGCTCCATGATCTCCTTCAGTTCATCTCTTTTTAGGGTAAGGTTCAAATACGTCTCGTTTTGCCTTAGTTCTTTATGGTGTTGTTCCAGAATCGTTATTTCCTTAATCAGCTCTATACGCTTCCGTTGTCTTTCGCTTTTTTTCCTTGCACCCTCGGATATTAGCACCCCTCTAATGTAGGCTTTGTGTGTCTCCCATAGGGTAGCAGTTGAGATTTCCTCTGTGTCATTGACTAGGAAGAATTGTTTCAGTTCCTCTTCCACCCTGTCTGCTCCCTTATCGTCTCGGATCAGGCTATCATTAAGGTACCACATCGACTGTTGGCGCATTGGTATCGATGATTTAATTTTCATGGTGACTGGGGCATGGTCCGAGATTGTCATAATGCCTATATCCGCTTCGGTCACCAGATCCACCAGCCGATGGTCTACCAGGATGTAGTCGATCCGAGAGTACATACCGTGTGGGGGGGAGAAGAACGTGTAGCCATGTACGTCTGGGTGCAGGGCCCTCCATATGTCTACCAGTTGGTTATCATGCAGCTTATGTTTTATTTTTTGCAATTGTGCGTTCATTGTCTCCCTCACACGGGACGTACTATCTTCTCTAATGTTCATACTAAAGTTTAGGTCACCCATCAGGATCGTGTAGCCCTCCGAAACATTGCCTAATTTATCGAGGATTCTACCTAGGTATTTGATTGGATGTGTATTTGGGGCATATATATTTGCAAAAGTGTAGGTAGTGTCCCCTAATTTTCCTTTTAGAAATAAAAATCTACCGTCCGAAGTCTGTCAATCTAGCCTCTAGAACGAACCGACGTCCTTGAGCAAAGCCAATAGCCACACCTCTAGAACGTTTAGAGATAGAGTCGCCATAATACCAGGTTGGGTACATGGGTGAGTACAGCTTAACATTTGAGTCTAAGGATAGGTGCGATTCCTGTATATAAACGACATCGGCTCTATAATGTTTAATCTCTTCTAGGATCTTAAATCTTTTCTGAGCGGAATTCAAGCCCCTGACGTTATACGACAAAAACTTGATCTCCGACATGCCTACCAAGTCTATGTTAACCGTAAGTTCCTGTTCGAGTGCTGGGAGCCACGTTCCCCCAAAACCCACATTCCCCCCCCCGTATCTCCTATGATGATAGGAGATCCCCACCCTTCCCTCCCCCCCACCCCTATCCCCGCTACCCTCCACCCCCCTCCCCTCTCTAGGCTTGCTCGTCGCCTCAGAACCGTAGGGGTTCAAACACCCCATTCCAGACCCGGTTCACAGAAAAATGAGGTGAAGCTTCACCAGCCCGCTCCTCTGCCTCCATCAAGGTGTGGAGGACTGATCGTATAGAGGACGGGCCTTGAAACCATCCCTGATACCCCCCTCTCCCCTCCGCCCCCTCTCCCCCGACCCAACCTCTACTCTAGGAGACAGCTTTTATCTATTCCATCCATTCTGGTATCTCTATGATTTGCAAATCCAATTTCCGACAAAAGCCTGATAGATCCTCTGGGAATGTTAGTTTCGCTGATATCCCGTCTTTATACCCGATGAGACAGGAAGGGAACCCCCACTGATATTTAATGTTCTGCTGCCGCATCCGATCTAACAAGGGTTTGAGATGCCGTCTTCGGGCCAATGTCTCCCAGGCCAAGTCGGAGAAAATCTGAATCTCTACCCCCCCATAACTCAGGGGGGGGGCGTCCTTCTTAGCTTAGACCATATCTCCTCCTTGTCTTCAAAGAGTCTAAACCTGACAATTATGTCTCTTGGCCTGTCCCCCACGCCCTCTCGCCTTCTACCTATACGATGCACCCGCTCAATTCTAAGAGGTTCTTCTGTGGCATTATCCAGGAGGGGGTGAAACAGGGTGTTCAAGATTTTTCTCAGATCTTCGCCTTTTTCTTCTTTAATAGAACGTATTCTCAAATTTTGGCGTCTATTGCGACTTTCTTGGTCTTCTAATCGGTATTGTAAGAGCCTCTGATTCTGTTTCATAATTTGATGTTCATTTTTTAATTGGCTTAACTCTGACTCCTGATCCTCTATTTTTTTTTCCGCCTCCTCTAGCCGTGACAGCATATGATTTATGTCAGTTCTTAATATATTGATGTCTTCTTTGATCGCTTTTTCTAATCTCCTTAACATCCCGTCCAGTTCAGCTTTTGTTGGGATGTGTGTCTCCATTACAGATTCCTCCATCTGGCTGGTTTCCTGGTCTAGTTCTGCTGACATATTGATAGTTGGGAGCACCCCTCCCCCTCCACCCCATTTGGTTGTCCCAGTTTTGTCTGTTTTTTTTACATTTGCTGGACTTTTGGTACTTCCGTCCGGGGTCATGTATTGCCTGATTGTGCTGGTGCTTGGATTATCTTTAGGAAACTTCGGGGCTGAGCCCCTTGTTGTCTTGCTCATTTTTTGTTTATTCCTTGCTCTAATACGTTTCCCCAGTTTACCCGTAAGCGAGCCTTGTCCTAGTGCCCAACGTTGGCCGTTGGATTTTATATCTTCACACCCCCTCGCACTGCACCCCTAATCACCCATTCGTCCCGTGGCACTCCGCTCTCTACAGTGAATGTTGCACGTGCCGCTAAGCTGCCCAGGGTACCCGGGGGGGGGGGGAATGCAGGGAGTGCCACACCTGACCGCCCACTCCTATACACAGGGACCCTTCAGAGAGTGCGTACAACGGCGGGTGTAGTTCACGCTTCCATGTGGGCGTAGGCACTAGAGTTGATTTATGGGGTGGATTATCACGCAGGGACTCACGAGGTACCCTTACCCAGTCTTTTCCACCCCTTAGCTGTATTGTCCCCGCTGTATTTCTTTCCAAAATCCGCCGACAGCCCCCAGTTTATATTTATAGTGTAATAACGATCAGATCAATGGTTGTGTCACATATTAAATGTCCACTCTTGCTGGAATTCACAGGACTTGTAAACCTGCTATTTCTTTACTTTGTCTCCTTTAATCTCCTGCCTTACTTTGTGATTGAGCAGACTACACGCCAAATATGGGTGACCCCCACATCATATTAATGAAGAGCCTTACAGAGCCAAAACAAAAAAAAATAAACATCTTACCAGTCCCTTGATGTTTCACCCGTCCTGCGGTACCCTGCGGTACCTACCGAGCGGTGGGCTACAGTGCAGGTATTACCTGAGTATTGTAGGCTTTGAATGGCTTGAATGACTTGTTTCCAGCTGGAATAGAGGAGTCTGCAGAGGGCCGGGGAGCGTATATCCCCTCCAAACAGCGGTGCACGGGGCTGTGGCGCGCCTGAACGTCTCCATCAGCGGGCGGGAGGGGGCGGAGAAGGCGGGGGGGCTTCGATGGAACAACGGGGAGGAGCGCTCATGTGCGATGTTTGTTCGGCAGGCTAGCATCTCGGCAGTCTCTCACCCTGCGTCGTTGCTGCTGCCTCCGATGCCTCCAAAGGTCGTCCGGCGTCTTCCATCCCCCGTCTCCAGGTCGGTCACCGTGGCATGGTCAGCTCCTCCCTCAGGCGTGCATGCCTCCTACGTGCGGCACATCATCCCCGCAGCACGCCACTTTCAATTTTCTTATCGTGTGTACAGGCCTTTACAGTAAAGCCATGGGTACATTTGAAGACTTCAGTCCTAGATTTGCACATGCTGGAACTATAAGAAATCTCAACATATTCCCCATTTCATTGAATATATATGTATGTAGCTGTAGCGCCCCCTTGCGTTTAGCGCGGGTATTGCGCTTTGAAAAGAATAGTTGATTGGGAGAGTTACTTTGCTTTCAATCACAATTGTTGAGTTGCTCTGGGAGGGTCCACTGGCTCGGACTGCATTCTGGGGATGTAAGTTCATCCTTTACCGGCAGTGGGAGCTAGAGGGATTCACGGCAGATTGAGTCTTCCCCAGCAGCCAATGGGAAAAAAAATTCCTCTCGCTGGGCATGCTGGGGAGGGGTATATCTGGAAGGGAGGTCAGGTGTTCTGGGTCCTTTTGGCGTTCCCTGCGGGGGGGTCCCGGAGTTGGGTGCGGCATCCACCTTTAGGGCGTGCGCACCCAGGGACCCCGTTGGTGTGGCCCATCCGGCCAATGTCCTGACCTTGCGGAGTCTCGGTCGGAGACGAATCTGAGAGGGACCCCAGTGGATGGCTGGGTTCCTGAACGTCGCCGGGAAGATTCGGCACTAGAGCCATAGACAGGTACTCTTCGCTGTCGCATGGTGCAAGACTCACGGGAAATAGCTGGGAGGATTTGCTATGTTCGTGTGCTAGCAAATTATTTAAATTACATTGGTCTGTGGCAGAGGCCTAGAGCCGGGTCAGAGAGAGAAAAGACCCGTTCCTTCTAGCCTGCGTTGTGACGATGACACGTGTGAAGTGGCGCTGTCTGGTGCTGAGTTGTACTGTGTGCTTATCCAGGCTTGACATCAAGAATCTCTATCTCTTATCAACTCTTCATCGAGTTGATGTTTGGCTATGTTGGCCTGGAATTAAAGCATGACAAAATCTTTATTGCCTGTCTGGACATTCAAGTTATTACAAAGTCTTCTGGTGCATCCCTAGACAACACAAGGGTAACTTCAACACGCCAGTCCCATCATCAAACCAGCGGCTCCTTCGGGGTGAGTGCTGCATGTGGGGGCCTCGTTCCAGGATCCGGCTGTTGACCCTTGGCAACCAGAAGTGAGTGTCTAGACTGTGAGTTAGACTGACCGGAGAGCTGGGAGTTGTTCCCGTCTCACTGAGCTGGGGCGTACGTGTGTTTCGACACGCGCCTGCAACGTGTCCGGACAAGTCCTGTGAGGGGGGGGGGGTCGCCTTCCCCTGCGTGAGACGTGCATTGAGGATTTCGCACCAAGTGAGTGAAGTCACGCCTATCTGCGCGCCTGGAGGGCAGAACCACCATTTCTTTGAGAGAGAACGGATTGCAAATTGAAGATGTCTGTCGTTTCGAAGACCTCAACTGCCCTAAGGCGTCCCATGTCCAACCCGAGGCTGGTTGTCGAGGCTGAGAGAGTTGGGATGCCCATGACGGACACGGGTATCCGATTGTCCACGAAGGGACAGTTCGTGTTGCTGTCCTTTAGAAGGAGAGGGGATGCTGGGCCTCACCTGTCCTAAATGTGAGGGGCTGGCTGTTCGGTTCCTGCCCTTTGCCCGGTGCCAGAGATGTCGGGCCCCTCTGTTTGAGGTTGTGCCAATGGTCGGACCTTCGCGGGAGTACCGCGTGGACCGGTTCACCGGAGCTGTTGCTGTAAAGGTCCCATCGTCCGAGGAGTCGGAGCTCTCGAGTGGTACTGCCGAACCTGCCTCATCTACCGCGGCCCTGCCACTGACCACCTCGTCTGACCTTTCCTGGAGGTAAGTCCATCGGGCGGAGTGTCGAATGTCTGCAACCATACGGCCCATGCAGTGAGCGTGCGGGCCGATACTACAGAAGGAATTGCCAATGAGGAGCAGCCTGCCAGCCAGATCGATTGGGCCGCTGTGTGGAGGCTTTGAGGATCCACCGCGGCCATAGTAGGGGTTTGTGCGTTGAATTATCTCCCGGCCGGAGTGGAGGATTCTTCTGACCTAGAATTTTGGTCGGGCAGCTCGCAATCGGATGGAGGCGATCTGCCTGACCACCTGTTTGAGCCCCGTTTCCCTGAGCAACAGGGTTTTGGAGGACTTTGGGGTTCCAGGAAAAGAAGGAGACGGCGTCCTGTGTGGGAGAGACCTGGCGAATCAGGAGCCGCATGTTTGCCGTGAGGGGTGCGTCTGTGTGGTGAGTTTTTGTCGCACCCCGTGTTTTTCTTTTCTACTCTCTCTTCCCTAACCAGGGACATGCCGTCCGGGTCGGGCGCTTGTTGCCGAGCCCTAAGCCCTTGTGTGCTAGTTCTGGGAAGTTACGGACAAGTATGCCCCCCCCCCCCCATTCAGTGTGATGTGAACGTTCTCCAAGTTTCCCCCCCCCCTTACTCCTCTGGAACCATAAGGACTCTTTTGTGATATACTTTCGGGAAGGGTTCGGGTTCAGTCAGCTAGAATGGGGAGAGCCCTTGTGCAAATGATACCCTGAAACTATTGAAATCAAGAGAAACAGTAGGAGAACATTTCTGTTTCAGCTCTTTACAGCCACTTCCACACCTTTTTGAGTTTGTGCGGGCTGTTGCAGTACCAGGGCGCTGACCACTGGAGGCAGTGTCCTGCATCGCAGAAAGACAATGGGAAAGCATTGTGTGTTAGATTCATTGCATCTTCATGCTATATATTTTTTTTTGTATATACATTTATAGAGGATACTTATTGATATGATTCCCCGGGAGCAGAGGGGAAGTTTTGTGCTCAGGCCTGAGTTCACAGCTTCACTCCTGCTTCAGGAGTATAGATGTAGATGCAGTTTTATCTTGTATTTTCAGGAATGCATATGTTTTTGTGTTTGCAGGGTTTTGAAAATTGCCTTATCACCAATGCTGCGGAGACTGGGTAGCTAGGTAGATGGGGGCTGTGAAATATGTATAATGTATATATTGCTAATTGTGATTTACTGTTACTTCCTTCTTTCTTTTCTTTCTGCCTTTTCAACAGATGTCAGGCCAGCATTCATGTTTGAATGCTTTGGACACTGGGGACAGTGTATTTTTCAGGAAGAGTTGTGTGTAGCGCCCCCTTGCGTTTAGCGTGGGTATTGCACTTTGAAAAGAATGTGATTGGAAGCAAAGTAACTCTCCCAATCAACTAATTGTTGAGTTACTGGTCTGTCTTGCTCTGGGAGGGTCCACTGGCTCAGACTGCATTCTGGGGTTACAAGTTCATCCTTGGCCGGCAGTGGGAGCTAGAGGGATTCCCGGCAGATTGAGTCTTCCCCAGCAGCCAATGGGAGAGTTTTTCCTCTCGCTGGGCATGCTGGGAGGGGTATATCTGGAAGGGAGGTCAGGTGTTCTGGGTCCTTTTGGCGTTCCCTGCGGGGGATCCCGGAGTCGGGGTGCAGCATCCACCTTTAGGGTGTGCGCACCCAGGGACCTCGTTGGTGTGGCACTTCCGATCAATGTCCTGACCTTGCTGAGTCTCGGTCGGATACGAATCTGAGAGGGACCCCAGTGGACGGCTGGGTTCCTGAACATCACCGGGAAGATCCGGCACTAGAGCCATAGACAGGTAGTCTTTGCTGTTGCATGGTGCTGGACGCACGGGAAATAGCTGGGAGAATTTGCTCAGATTACATTGGCTGGTGGCAGAGGCCTAGAGCCGGGTCAGAGAAAGAAAGACCCGTTCCTCCTAGCCTGCGTTGTGACGGTGACGCGTGTGAAGTGGCGCTGTCTGCTGTTGAGTTGCGCTGTGTGCTTATCCAAGCCTGACATCGAAAATCTCTATCTCTTATTCATCAACCTGTCCTTCTTCATCGAGTTGATGTTTGGCTGCGTTGGCCTGGAATTAAAGCATAAGAAAATCTTTATTGCCTGTCTGGACATTCAAGTTATTGCAAAGTGTTCTGGTGAATCCCTAGCCCAAGCAAGGGTAACTTCAACACGCCGGTCCCATCATCAATCCCGCAGCCCTTTCAGGGGTAAGCGCTACATAGCAAAGGCTCCACTGACCAGAGCGGCAGGTTATCTGCGCAAAAAATAAATAAAAAATATGCTGTATGAAGCATAAGTTCTGATTTTATCCATCCCCGCTACAGTCAGTTGTCAGTGTATAATCTGTGTAGCTACCCGATACTTTGTTTTCTTCTGGTTTTAGGACTGGCTGCTTAGCTATCAAAGGAGGTTTTATTTTCCAGAGATGTGGGGTTTCTGTGTCTTCAGCTGATTTCTACCAAATGTGCACATGTCGTTCCCATGGAAGCATCTATCTAGGCAATGTGAGATGTCTGCTGGTCAGAGACTATTTTCTACATAGCTGTAGCTTGATATGGTTAAAGATCTAAACTAAACATGCAGCATTCACTTGTGGTTTCCTGTGGTCTGAGATACGACTGGGTGTTAGTTTCCTGCTGATCAGTATTTTATACTATAATATTAATATAACAAGTAGATGTCTTTAGTAAGACATTACAAAGAGCAAACTTGAAGCGAGAAGTGCACTAAACACTGACTGACTTCCCTCTACTGAAGACTGATCGGTGGCCAATGAAAGTTGTGGGTTGGTGCATTTTGCATTCCTGACTATGACTTTCCATGGCAGCCTTTATCAACCTTTTTAACCAGGGGTCTTGGGGGACCCTTGATAAAACCAATTCATTGGGATCAATGGGGAAAATTGAAGGAGCCAGGTGGACAATTATTGGCCAATAAGGAGCTGCATCCAATCAAAACGCAGCCACTGTCCCACTATTTTGACAGCCAGCGGTGCGGCTAACAAAATACATAGGCACAATGGGAGGTTCATCCACCCACACTGTATAGAGCGGATGAAAGAATCCGTTATATAAAATCCCAACCACAACACAATCTGCCTGGAGTTTGCACGGTCTTCCTGTTAGAGTTGCCACCTCATCCCTTTAAAACCGAACACATTAATTACACAGGTTCTGTGGCTAATTAAGGTGGTAATTAAACTCACTTGGTGCTTTACCTGCATTAAATTAGCCTCAGAACCTGTGTAATTCATATGTGTTCGGGTTTAAAGGGATGAGGTGGCAACCCTACTTCCTGTGCCTGTGTGGGTTTCCTCCGGGTAACCCAGTTTCCTTCAACACTCCAAAGACATGCTGGAAGGTTAATTGGATCCTGTGTAAATTGTCCCTAGTATGTGTATGTATGAATGTGAGTTAGGAACCTTAGAGTGTAAGCTCCTTAAGGGGAAGATACAGAAAGAAGGTTTATCAAAGGTCTTTTTGAAAACTAGTGTTACCACTAAATTAGAAATCAAAAATTCTTATCTGAATGGCCAGCAAAAAACCAATGCTACCACTAAATTAGAAAATAGTAAAAAGTAAATAAAAATCCTTGAGGGTAGGGACTGATGTGAATGTACAATGTATATGTAAAGCTCTGCGTAAATTAATAGCGCTATATAAGTACCTGAATTAAATAAAGGTGGCCTTATATTGCATACACCTGCAGGCTGAACAGAAAAAATAAATAAAAAACACATTCATGCTTTTGGCTATAAAGTGCAGGCCAAGCATATACTAAAGGGTTACCAACGGACAATGGATTTTCTGAAGAGCATAGCAGGATCACTGATTACTTTCAGACTGTCTCCAATTAAAATGTCATATTGAGCCCAGGCAGGAAGGGAGAGGAGTCGCTGCTCTGACTTATTCCATTGTGTCTGTCAATAATTTCATCAAAGCAGATAAGAAAACCCCCACAAAAATCATGCGGAGCCTAACGTGCCACCCGAAAACGAAGACTGCGAAATATTTATATGCAACATTTCATACATATATTTCTATCACACTTTTCCTAAAACCAGGTTTCTTCCAGCTGGCCACATGATAAGAGTGTATCTTCTCTTTTTCTCTGCTGTTGGGTGGTTCTCAGTGCTGCAAAGTGCAGAAATGTGACCCTGTGATGGTTTAGTGATGCTCTATTCAGCATTCTTTGAACCAAGGCTGTATTATGACGCAGCCCCAAGGATGTGTCCATGAAGACCTGGGCTCACAGAAAGTGGGCTGAATGATACTGAGTGATAGCAAGAGGTGGAACAGACGTGTCTGCAGTGGACAGCACAAGGGAGAAGGTGAGTATTCCATTGAAAACCGCCTGTTTTATTGGTGTAAACCTAAATGCAATTTTTTCCTTTTTTTTTTAAACATAAGCAGATCTTATAGCTATGGTGCCCTTTTTCCTCCTTGTTTAAGAGCAACACAAATCATTAAAGAGTGAGCTAGTATACTTACTGTACCTTATCTGTGGATTATTTTGCCAACAGTGTCCAGGCCAAGATGACATAGTCTTCCTGGCACGATCTGGGAAATGCACAGTAGTCCAAATGTCATGGAGAAGATGCACCCAGCTGTGTTTTGTAGCTACTTCTCACAAAATGTGAAGTGCTCACCATTCTCTGCAATCTCATTGGCAGTAGCATGACATTACTCCTTGCACACGGAAGCTGGAGGAAAGGCAAGTACATGATCTATCCCCCCCTCCAGGCATTTAAACATTTACACTGATCCAACATGTTCAGGCACCAAGAACTGCACATGCCGCATACTGCTGCCAAAAAAAGTGAATGGCTATAAGACACACCCATGCTCAGCTAAACGCCAATGGCTTCTGCCTTTGGGAAGAGACCCTGCATACACACATGTGCAGGTAACCGCCAATGCAGAAGCCATCAGCATGTCTCCAAGCACACCTGCATACTGCCATCTACTTGTATTGGTGGCTTTATGTGGCACAAGCAGCTTCCCGGGCTCCTGAATGCACCAGGGATTTTTATAATCCAGCACACCGGACCTAGTAAACTTACATGTGCATGAGGACTAAGGGAGAGGAAGTGCAAAGTCAGCTTTAGGCTGGGTTCACACTGGTAAGACAAACGCCCCGACATTGGGAGCTCATGGCGCATGACGTGTGGAAATCAAAGTTTCCCTATGAGAGACGTCTTAACTGGTCCGACTTTGAAAATGCGCCCTATACTACTTTGGTCTGACATTGATCCTACTTCAGGAAAAATATCAATTAAGTCGGATCAAAGTAGGATCCTTGGTCTAACCATCTGAATTGTGACATCCGACATTGTTATTATAGCAGCAGGAAAAGGAATTTATGTTACACTGGAATTGTTTTGATTGGTCAAAAGACACGTCATACTATCACAAAGTCGAACCAAAGTAGTATCCTGTTCATTCAAGTCGGATGGATGTAGGACCGATGTTGCAAAGTAGGACTGTCGTGTAGTATCAGTGTGAACCCAGCCTAAAAGTGGCTGTAAAACCTTCCAAAATACCCAGTGAAGTGTCTGGCCTCAGCTGATACACAGAGATAAAACAAAGCTTCCTACAAGTTGTACCTGTTTATCTGCAGTGTTCTCTACATCCATTCAAAGTGCCGATTTATAAAGCTTGTCTAAAAATTTCAGTAAAAAAATAAAACAAAGGGGGCAGAGAGCTGAAGTTACACTCTGCAGAGCTCAGTGTGGATGGCTCCGACATCTGATTGGAGGGAATGGACACATCCCCCTAACACAGCACACAGAAAAGAGCTGAGGCTATCAAATCAGCTGGAGATTCCTCCCCTTCCATTGGTGTCAGGCAAATTTGTCAGAAGCGATTCATATTCTTAGCAGAGGAACGAAGTAGTAGACAGAAATAACACTTAGTGCTCTTAAAGCAGAACTGCACATCATCTGAGCACCACAAACAAAAAACACTATTTGTTCAATTTTTGTTATTCAAAGCAAACATCCATCCATGCTTTATTTTGCAGAGAAATTGTCCGCTAGCATTTCTGGCTGTGGTAACCTTGAGTAAGGGCAGATGATTCATGTAGCATTTACTTTTTTCAATCCAGCTGCCCTTAGCTCAGGCATACATACAGGAGAAGGGGCTTAGTTTAGCAAACCCCTTCTTTCCTCTTGAAGAATCCTGGGAGGTACGACATTTTCCCAGTACTGGAAACCAGGAAGTAGCTCAAGAAATGCAAAAATATAAGTTTAACAAGTAAATATGATATACTTTCCCATCTATTTACTAATGCTAGCAGCATAAGCATTACAAATATTAAATGTTGAATGAGAGAGTGAAGTTCAGCTTTAAAAGCAGAGGTCCAGCTGTCCAGCTTCACTGCCCATTTCCTGCGATGCTTTGTGAATGGGCGGCTGCCTTTTGGGACACACACACACACACACAGTTCCCAGAAGACAGCGCACCCCATTTCCCAGGAGGCAACGCGAGGGAGAGAAGATCGCCGCAGAATAGAAAGTGGCAGATTAGGATGATCTGCCTAGCAACAGCTATTTCTGGCAAGTATAAAATAATAATAACAAAAATAAAAAATAAATTATTTCAAATATTTTGGAGCCTTTTTGGCAATTTTTCTTTTTTTTAGGCTGGACCTCCGCTTTGAGACAATAGAATTTTTTTTATGCTTCCCAGAGACGTTGGAAGGATGAGAGATACTCTTGTGCCAGCAGCACCAAAAACTCTTGGGTCGAAATCCACCCTGTGCCCTTTTGGGTATAGGGTGGCTAATAGTGAATCATAATTCATATTACATGAGATGGGACATTAATAATACTTCATATTGCAGGACTGAGATATCACAAGGAGTCATGATGACATGACCAGGTCAGCCAGTGAGTCATACCTTTTGTATAATAGGCTATTGAAATATCCTAAGGTGTTGGCTATTCAATGTAAAGACACCCACTCTCACTGCCATTGTGTGACAAAGCTGTATAGAGAACTTATTCAACTAGAGGTCTGTGTTACTATTCAAGGTTAATTGAACCCTATTGATAATACGGTGCCGTCATGTCTAGCTACCAATTAAAGAATTATCCTCAGTGAGTGAATAGGGGGGTGGAGATTACATTGTCCTGTGATTAACTGCATTATGTTGTACTGGATATAAGCAAGCTAAGAACCAATAAAGATATTCATACATTTTGGAAACTAGAGAACGGAGCGCAGTCTCGTTTATTCTGGGAAATGGAATGGATCATGTCTGCCTGGTTGTTGGTGTGTCAGATAAGCTTGTCGTGGTTGGATGGAAGGTTGTAAGCGGTGGGAACCGTTACACTTCATATTTCATAACCAAGGTTTACAACCACTTTAAGCCAATTTACTAAAGAACGTCACATGTATTGTATGTACAATAATTTTAATAGGTAAACATTTTTTCATTTAAAGACACACTCGGTTTTGCATCTCTAAACATTTATTATCTATTTTTTTTTTCCCTTAAATAAATACGTCACTGTACATTAAAACCAAAACAGGAAAAATTATAGCAAATAGAGGATTTAAGATAAGCACTTTTTTTTTCTCAAAAGAATGTGAAATAAGTGGATACAAAAATACAAGGACCCCCCCCCCCCCCCCCGCCCATGTTGCCATAAGCACTGATAATACAATAAAACAACTATGATTCGATTATCGTGACGTTGAAATCACATGAATAAAGCCAGTTCACAAGTTCATTGCATACACAGTCCTTTCTATACCAGCTAGAGAGAAAAAAAAAGCTTTGAGTACAGTATTGGTTGCTGAATATTAGATGCACGATCAAATATCAAACCAGCAGAAAACGTGAACAGATATTTCTACAGTTCTTTGAAGTTTGTAAACATGCAGTGAGTGTAATATCAAGATTTTTCTTCAAGATACATCTGCATAGCCAACCGTTTTGGTCCCACTTCACAGTTAGAATTATTATGCTGAACCCATATAGAACATACACGAATTGTGATATTGGCATAAACACACACCCACACCGGTTGAACTGGATGGACTGGTGTCTTTATTTACCAACTATGTGATCCAAAATCAACACCGACCAGCCACAACGTTATGACCTCCGACAGGTTAAGTGCATAACATAGATTGTCTCTTTACAATGGCATCTGTGATATATTAGGGAGCAAATAAACATGTTGCCCCCTGAAAAGAGGTTGTAAAAAAATAAATAAAAGATTGCCCAGTATGAAATACTTACCTTAGAACGATGCCCTGCAGTGCAGCCTGCACTCCGCTCCCACGGTCAACATCTTTACCGGAGTTACTTCCAGGTTCGCGGACTCCGACACTGATTAGCCGGAGCCACGATGATGTCACTCCTCCAGATGCGTGCAGGTGCCGCCAGTCACGGCACGGGTCCTGAAAAAACTTCATGAGCGGGCCATTCCTTCAGTGCACATGCAGTGATGACGTTGGCGTATATAGTAAATATCTCCTAAACAGTGCAAGTTTAGGAGAGATTTACAGTACCTACAGGTTAGCCTTACTATAGGCTTACCTTTAGGTACAATTAAGGAGGAAGACTTTAGTTCCTCTTGAAGTTGATGTGTTGAAAGCAGAAAAACATTTTTAAATGGACATCGCAGTTTGCCGTTTATGGGGCTGCATAGCTGCTGACTGGTTAGGGTGCTCATGCAGATCCATGTACACAGACAAAAGTGTCTACCAAAGGCATGCAAGTATCAGAACTGGACCACAGAGCAATAGAAGAAGGTGGCCTGGTCTGATGAATCATGGTCTTCTTAAACACCATATGGAGGGCCGGGTGCACGTGCTTTGCTTATCTCGATAGGAGATGCGAACAAAAGGGAGCAACTGGGGACAAGGGGACCTTTGCAGCGTGACGTTGGCGGGACTATGTTGGTCGGCGGCCTTCCCATAGCCTCACGGTAATCACGTTTTAATTTCACCATGTCATCTTCACATGGTGTCTTTTCAGTCCACATTCCCGCACATTTTTATTGCACTGGTTTTTGTTTTCTTGCTCCTCTCTCTTTTGTTTTTCCCATCACACTCTACTTGGACATTCTCCCATATGTCCTCTTAACTATCAGCCCCTATTTCTGTATCCAATTCCTCTCTCACCTCAAACACACCATCCCCATGCTGAATTTTCTACCCTTTGGTTCATAGATGCCTCAAGGCTCCCATTCATCATCACAACACTGAAGGGGGATCCCTTCCATGCATCCCTCATTGGATAGTCCCGCCACCTCATCCTTTCCGCCTCAGCTCCCCCGGGGGGTCTTTCATCCACCGTCAGGCACTTTCCATGCTCAACACTAGCAGGAGCTCTTCTATTCAACATTTTAATTTACTTCCAGGTAAAAGTGACAGGATTACAGTTATTGTTCCCTCTCTTCCTGTTTTAATTAATTACCATTAATTTAATCATTGTTATATTTTAGGTGTCCCCAATTAGCTCCTGAAGAATGGATATCACTCCACGACATGCGTAGAGCCTTTTATCAATGTTTTACTACAGCAATCATGTGGTCCTCATGGGTTTTAATTACTTGGTTGAATTATCAATTTATTATGCTACGCTACTACCTCATACACTCCTGGGTAACTTGCTGACATTTATGCAACCATATGTTACAATGTCTACTATGTATACAATTTTATGATTTTTTTTATTGTGATTTACCAATCATGTCTTTATTTTATCATATTTTGTATTTTATTATGGTAATAGTAATGTCATAAGCAACATGCTCTCGTCTGTCATGAATAAAATAATTTGTTTACTATATATTGATTGTTTCTTCCAACCCTAGTGTTGTGTTTCATCTTAAGTCCCACTGTCCCCTTGTCCCCAGTTGCTCCCTTTTGTTCATATTGTCAGGGGATGTAGACCTGTATGCTATGCAAGCCATGGTCTTTTCCATAAGTCCCAATTAGCCTTTTTTCCTCAATCGATAGGAGATGCCACCAGCATGCAGTAGAAAGAAGGCAAGCCAGCAGTGGCAGTGTGATGCTTTGATGCAAAGGTCTTCTGGGAATGGGTTCTGCCATTTATGTGATTATTACTTTGGCATGTACCACCTACCTAAAACATTGACGCCGACCATCCTTTTGTGGAAATGTTATTCCATGATTACAGTGGCCTAATTTAACAGAATAATGCACCCAGATGCATTTCAAAAATGGTTCAAGAAACACAATGACTGTTTACCTGGCCTCCAGATTCTCGAGAGCTCAAACCAATCAAACATATATGGGATGCACTGGAAAAACAAGTCTGATCCATGGAGGCCCATCTAAAAACTTACAGAACTTAAAAAGATCTGCTACTGACAGCTCAGAGCAAGATATCATAACATACGTTCAGGTCTAGTGGCATCCATGGCCCAATGGGACAAAGATGTTTTGAGGGCAAAAAGGGGGACTTATTCAATATTAGATGGGTAGTCAAAGTTATGGCTGATCAGTGTATAGGAGCCAGTATGAAAAGTGTGCCAATATTCCTTCATTGCTTAAAACAAGTATACGGTCTACAGCTAGCCATATACTATACACATTTTGCATTGTTCCTGATGAAATTGACAGAGTTCACCGCTAGAGTTGACAAGTTTCCGTGCAGTACTTCTATGTTTGGTAATGGCAACATTCTGATGGAACAGTGGCATAAACTCCAAAGAAACAAAAAAAAAAAAAAAATGTTCACACAAGGTCTTACATTCATTCCCAAAGGAAAGAATTTCTACAGTATTTAATTTATGATCTGGTAACATTTACTCAGCATAATACTCATATTCTGCTATAATGAGAAGTACAACTTGTGATCCGAAACATGTGGACCTCTAAAACCGACAAAGAACAATGACACATTGATACAAATCCTAGCTGTACAAAGGCATAACTACAATGTCCTTATCACTGTTGATGTCTTACACGTAGATATATTGAGCATTCAAGTATAAAATGATCACTGCGCACCATTTGTTAAATGACAGAACTCTTGACAACTAAAGTCCAAATAGAAGTTGCCATCCTCACAGTACTCAACCTTTTGTAATGATAGGTGATGGCAGTGAATGCTCCAGATCGTACCATGCCAAAACCAGGATTCATAGTCGCCAACACTACAAATAATTACATTTTACATGTTTATTGTGTTCACAGTATCACATAATGCATAATTAACAGACTCTTTGGTTGCCTCGCAGAGTCATTATATTGCCTTGATAAAGTGACCCTACCAGGCTCCAAAATGTCAGTTTCTTATGCCTTATGTGACGCAATCTTCACAATACAAACCACATGAAAAGGCATTTATTTGGAATGCTGGTGACTTTGCATGTTTGCAGAACAGTTGACATAACTTCATTGTGACTAAAAGTGTTCCCAGTCCACTAAATATCAGAATAGTCTATAGAATCCGTCATTTGTGCACGTGCCAAGGTTATGTTCACCAGATTTTACTTACACAATTTTCTACAGCTCACTTTAAAATTGTGTTTTATAATGAAAACCATTATAGAATTCTATAATTGAAAAGGTCACAGCATTGATCTGTTCCACATTTGTGTGCCACTGGGTACCGTAATTACCTTTTTTTTTTTTTTAAAGCAAGTCAATACTGTGAGTTCCAGTATATACTGTTGTCCTTACTTCTCAAGCTGGAGCGCATACTGAAAGCTCCTCTTCTACTGAACCACTCATTTGAATGTGTAAATAAGGAGACCATAAAATTCACACAGAAGAAATTACTATTTTAGGTTGTATTCTCTGCTTTAAAGTGGAACTTTAGTCAAAAAAAATTAAAAATTAAGGCCTGCTTCAGGCTGGCCCCTTTCGCAGGTATAGCTATGTAAAACATTAAAAATAAATGCCTATGCTGTTTAAACTCCAGTAATACGTGGTCTTACTCTGCACATGCTCAGTTGCTCTCCATTTTCAGGCACCACTAAATTTGTAGAGGGAGGTCTGTACAATCTTTAATTTTGGTACTAAAACAAGCCTTAAACATTACACTTCTAAGTCTATGCATTTGTATTGTTAGAACCATTGTTTAACCGCTTAAAGCCCGCTGCACGACTATGTACGTCCACAGAATGGCACGTACAGGCAGATGGGCGTACATGTACGTCCCTGCATTCTAGCGGGTCGTGGGTCCGATCGAGACCCCTCCGCTGCGTGCGGCAGGCGTCTTACCTGCGGGAGCGATCCGGGACGAGGGGGCGGCTGTTCGTTTTTGTCCGCCCCCTCGTGATCGCTCCCAGCCAATCCCCTGAGCCTCCGTCATGTCACTTCCTCTGCCTGTGTAATGTAAACACTGGCAGAGGAAGTGATGTCAGCTCTCCTCTCGGCGGTATTTTCAATCCGCCGAGAGGAGAGAAGACATCACAGTAAGTCGCACCAACACTACACTGACACCACACACATAGGCACTCTTAACCCCTTCCGATCACCCCCCCACTCCCCCGTCACATTGTCACTGATTGCAGTAATCATATATTTACTGATCACTGCATTTAGTGTCAGTGTAACAGTTAGTGTGACAGGCAGTTAGTGTTAGGTCCAGGGTAGCCCCGTACCCCCCTAATAAAGTTTTAACCCCTTGATCACCGCCCTAGTTAACCCTTTCACCCCCTATTACCAGCGTCACTAAGCGATTGTTTTTCTGATCGCTGTATTAGTGCCGCTAGGTAGCCAATTTTTTTTTATTGCGATTTCAATACATTTTGGCCTAAATGTTTGACTAAAATTTAGTTTATTCGATTTTTCTTATAACAAAAAGTAAAAAAATATAGATTTTTTTTCAAAAATGGCGCAAAAAAAAAAAAAAAAATCGCAGAGGCAATCAAATACCATCAAAAGAAAGCTCTATTTGTGGGAAGAGAAGGATGCAAATTTTGTTTGGGAGCCACGTCGCACAACCGCGCAATTGTCTGGTAAAGCGACGCAGTGCCAAATTGTAAAAACGCCTCTGGGCATTTAGCAACATATTGGTCCGGGGCTTAAGTGGTTAATTCTGATGTTGCCAACATTTTTATGTTAACTTTAAATCTTCTTTATTTTATACTATATGGCTCAGTACATTGGCTATGTGGGTATTTAATGCTCACATTTTTGAACTGTTGAATATAACTGTCCAATTTCTGGCTCTGTTAATACGACTGATTAACAACAACAATCCCTTGTAAAAGTGGAATTAAACTCTCCTATCCTTTACTGCCAATGAAGCAACTTCTGTTTCATCTGCATCTGCCATAGTGGTACACATGTAATCAGCTACGACATCAGCCGCTTGATAGTTTTGTTGAGGACACAAGCAAATGTGACAGTTAGCAATCTCAGAATCAATGGGTTTAGTTCCTCTTAAAGTGGATGTAAACCCAAAAAAAAACATTTTTTTTTTTTTTATGTCACAATGTAGAGTATAAGATTTCCTATCATCTGTGCCCAGTCTTGCCACACAGAGTTAATCCAGATCTGAGAAATCCTCTTTTATGTTCAGTGAAAATAAAACCCTGCCTAAATCAAGTCTGTTTTTTCTCTTCTTGCTTTGAGTGAGAGGTTATTTACAAATATAGCTAGGACATGTTTATCATATGTTATGTTTTGTTTATCATAACATGAGGTGATATAACATCATAACACATCCTAGTAATATACAATGAACTTTGGATCACCTCTTGTTATGATAAACATGTCCAAGATATATTTGTAAATAACCTGTTACTGAAAGCAAAAACAGAGAAACGGACTTAACCTAATTTGGCAGGTTTTTATCTGAAGTCCGGTTAATTTGCACTGAACTTTAAAAGAGGATTACTCAGCGCTGGATTAACTCTGTGTGGCAAGACTGGGCACAGATGATAGGAAATCTTATACTCTACATTGTGACATTAAAACAAAAATTTTTTTACAACCACTTTAATGATGAGCAGTCCAGGGGCTCTGTGCTTCAGCAAAATGGGGGCCTCCAGCAAGAAGAAACAGGAGCAATGCTGGAGGAAGTTTACAGCACACACTTTTTTTGGTAGCATAATTATTAATCTGGAATGTATGCTCCTTGCTAAAGAACATTTTTTATGAGTAAAGTTCTGCTTTGAATCAATTTTGCCATGGCCTGTCCCATGCCCATGTGGAGAAAGAAAAAAATGTGCCAACCTCACAAAATTCATTAGCTACTTTAGTTACAGCAAGAGAAAACATTCAAAAGATACAACCCATCCAAGGCCAACTGCTGGATTCTGAAAGGCACACAAGCCAAACAACATCCCTAGAATTCAGCAGAGATTTAAAAAATAAGCACAAGCCAAAATTCTCTTTAGTGAATGTATAGCAGGATCTTCCTTGATACCGCAATAAAACCTAATGCTCATCCGGAAATGTTGGTGGTTCCAAGCCGAATTCAACAGCAAGAACACATAGCTTACTACATATCAGGGAGAGGGAGAGGGAGAGGGAGAGGGAGAGAGATTACATAGCTCTTGTGGTTGGTTACTTATGTGCAAGCTTTTCTTGTTATTGACAAAATATGTCAAGTACAGAACCGCTTGTACCTTAACCTTCATCAGTTGAAATGATACAGGTATTTGCTAATTAGTGACCATCTAATGTGTTTTTTTCTTAATTACATAACCTAGTGGTGTACATAACTCATGTATAAATAATAATAATAATAATGAAATGTCCTTTCCATATTTATTTATTTTTTAAAACCCTGACTAGGCCCAAAACAAGCAGTTGTTCTGGGGTGACTAAAAACTACAATTCATTAAAACATACCAAATCTATATAATGCCTCCCCATAACACCACCAGTAGGTCAGATATCTGGATTTTGAGGTTCGGATTAGCCTGGCCTAAGGTGCTAAAAGCTTAGAACTGTCTTTCAAATATAGAGAAGGTTATGGGGCAGAGGACTGTGTTTCCAACATAAAGACGGTTGTGGGGCTCAGGTCTGTCTTCCCAATATAGAGACATATATGGGACACATTACCCATGTAATTGTATGATATGACAAAAACATTATCCTTGTGCAATTAGATCTAGCTTGTGAGGCTTCATTACATACCAAAAGTTACAAACTGTAGAAGAAACATATCTCTTGATTATGTTCTCTGTGCTTTCTTGTACAAGTATACAGGACTTGTTTAATGTGATTTTCAGTGCAAATGGTAATTTCCTTCCAGGGAAAGGAGTGTACAACTTATGTGTTTTTCCTAGCATGTTGGGTCAGAATAGACCTTTTTAGGTATCATCTCTTCTGTATTTCGTCATCTATGACCTCTGCCCTTCCCATGGTGTCCTGAACATTTGGCTGGACCTGCTGAACGGTTTCTTCAAGGCTGCTGTTTGGAAACACCACATAACGTGCGGTGACCCCATGGTTCTTCGGTCCTCGCAAGTTCTCTTTACTGTGCCAGATGCCATAACCAAAGTAAACAACGAGCCCTGCAAATAAGCAGAAAGGAGGATTTAGGTTTATTCCTGCATAGATGCCAAGCGTTAGTTGGTACCAAAACCCCATCTGGTTTCTAGCATAATACTGAGAATGTTTCTCATTAGTAATAAAGAATTGGCCAGAATGAAAAACTGTTGGTTAAAGTGTCTGTAAACCCTTACATGTACCCACTGAAGTGACTGGCCTCAGGAGATACACAGATAAACAAATCCTTCTACATAAGTTGTGCCTGTTTATCTGCAGTCTTTTCTCTACATCCATTCAAAGTGATGAATTTACAAAGGATCGCTCAGCTCTAAAAAAAAGCAAGGGAAGGGAAATTGAAGTTACATGAGTGAGGAGAGCTCTGAGAGCTGACTGGTGGAAAGGGATAGACCCCCTACCGTCACGCAGCACAAAGGAACAGAGCTGAAGCTGTCAATCACAGGACTATGCCGTCCCCTGCCACCATTCTTCACCTGGTGTCAGAAAAACAGGTCAGATGTGATTCAAGCCGATAGAGGAATGAGGCGACAGACAGAAATTACACTTAGTGCTCTGGATTGAGACAAGCATACACACTGTAGCGATACACTTTGTTCATATTTCATGTCTGAGGCTTACTTCCACTTTGGTAACATTTTCTCTAGCAGGCAGAAGAATCACCTGGTATAAAATGTAAGCTGTAAGCCATCCTGCAATGCAATTTACATAGGCCACACCCTTCTATATATTTTAGAAAACCTATAAAAGCACATGGTTTTTAAAATTAGTCTGACACACAAGTGCAAATCAATATATTTAACTAAAATTACATTTTTAGTTCAAAGCCCAAGGTCAGCTAAAATCAAAAACGATAAAAATCTGCACAAGGGACATAACTTCGAGTTCGTAAAATATGTCCCTTGTGCCGATTCTTCCTCTTTTAGGACATCTTTCTCTGTACTACCAGACACATTCGGCTTTACATTTTCAGGGCTCATGCTCATCTACTCTTCATTGTAGCATGGCACAGGCAAAGACAGCAGATGTCGGTGTCATCTATTTATTACAAGCCTGAAGAAAAACAGCACTTTTGTTTAACAAGAAAATAATCAAAAGCCATTTCAAGGGCCACACGATCACTGTATGCATGAATATGACCCTTTCCTCCTTCTTAAAGCGGAGTTCCAGGCTATTTAAGTTTATTAGTCAGCAGCTACAAAAAGTATAGCTGTTAATAAACAGCCACTAACCTGTGCCACGGTCCAGCGATGCGACCGCACAGAGGCCGCTCCTCTCCCCCTCCTCTCCGCAGCACCTCTATTGGGACTGTGGGCACCTGGCCGTGACAGCTTGCGGCTTCACAGCCGGGCGCACACACGATTCGGGCTGCGCTCTGAGTGGATAGGCGATCTTCTGGGACCTGTCACGTGTCCAAACTGCGGCCTGAGGGCCAAATGTGGCCCTTTGCTAGCCTTTATCTGGCCCTTGGGGCACTATTCCTCCCATTGACACCAACAATGGGGCACTATATTATCCACTGATACCAATGATGTGATACTATTCCTCCTACTAATAGGGGGAATACTCCTCTTCCTATTGACCACCAACCCTGAGGCCATGTTCTCACGGATGCCGGGCCCGTGACATTTTCTTCCCTTTCTGGCCCCAATCCGGTCCTTCTAAAGTCTGAAGGGCAATAAAGTGGCACTTTGTTTGAAAAGTTTGGAGACCCCTGGCCTAGAGGGAGAGGAGGAGTGGCCTAGGCGGCCCTCTAGGCAGAAGGAGGAAGTGGGACAAGAAGTCCCCTTCAAAACAAAAAACCACCCCCCCCCCCCAAAAAAAAAGTACATGCCAAATGTGGCATGTAAGGGGGGGCAAGGAGTACTTAAAGCGGAAGTTCCACTTTTGGGTGGAACTCCGCTTTAAGTGTGGTAGAATGTTGTTAAAGCGGTTGTATACCCGCCAATTATAATTTTTTTTTAACCTGTAAGGCAAAAGGCATAATAAGCTAGTAAGCACCGCATACTAGCTCATTATGAAATACTTACCTTAGAAAGAGGCATCGCAGGTGATCCCAGTCCACACCGAGGGAGCGGACATTTTCCACCTTCCTAGTCTTCTGGGTATTGAGGCTGCGGCACTGAGTGGCCGGAGCCGTGATGTCGTCACTCCCGCACGGGAGACTTTTTTCCGGGAAGGTCCGCCGTCAGCCTGAGAAACGAATGGAGCGCATGCGCCACTGAAGTCAGCGGCTCATTGCAAGGGGAATATCTCCTAACCCATACAGGTTTAGGATATTTTTTTTTTTACCTACAGGTAAGCCTTATTATTTAATAAATAAAATAATATGGTTGCATAAGTGTGCACACCCTTAAACTAATACTTTGTTGAAGCACCTTTGATTTTATTACAGCACTCAGTTTTTGGGTATGAGTCTATCAGCATGGCACATCTTGACTTGGCAATATTTTCCCGCTCTTCTTTGCAAAAACATTCCAAATCTCTCAGATTGTGAGGGCATCTCCTGTGCACAGCCCTTTTCAGATCACCCCACAGATTTCTAATTGAATTCAGGTCTGGGCCATTCCAAAAAACTTGAATCTTCTTCCGGTGAAGCCATTCCTTGAAGATTTTGGGCCAATATTGACTGGTATTTGGTACTGTTCATAATTCCCTCTACCTTGACTAAGGTCCCTGTTCCAGATAAAGAAAAACAGCCCCAAAGCATGATGCCATCACCACCATGCTTCACTGTGGGTATGGTGTTCTTTTGGTGATGTGCAGTGTTTCTGCACCAAACACATCTTTTGGAATTATGGCTAAAAAGTTCAATCTTTGTTTTGTTAGACCATAACATTTTGCCATGTGCTTTTGGGAGACTTTATCCCCTATTTTGTTAACACTATAACTTTTGCACAAACAAATCAAACACTTATTGTGAATTTTTTAACAAAAATATGTAGAAGAATACGTATCTGCTTAAACTGAGGATTTTATTTTTTTGGGGCAGATATAGCAAAAAGTAAATATTGAATTTTTTTCAAAATTGTCGCTCTATTTTTGTTTATAGCACAACAAATAAAAAAAATGCAGAGGTGATCAAATACCACCAAAAGAAATCACGTAATATAAAACGTGATATTGCAGCCACTAGTGGCGTGTGCTCGCCCCTGATGCCTATGCGAGTGCCAGGCGGGCACAATCACCGCCGGGCACCCACGATCGCTCGTTACAGAGCGAGAGGATCGGAAGATGTGTGTGTAAACACACAGCTCCCTGTCCTTCCAGGGGGAGAAATGACTGATCGCATGTTCATACGATGTATGAACAGCGATCTGTCATTTCCCCTAGTCAGTGCCACCCCTCCTTCAGTTAGAACACAATGAGGGAACATAATTAACCCCTTCCTCGCCCCCTAATCTTAACCCCTTCCCTGCCAGTGAAATTTTTACAGTAATCAATGCATTTTTATAGCACTGATCGCTATAAAAATGCCAATGGTCCCAAAAAATGTGTCAAAAGTGTCCGAAGTGTCTGCCATAAGGTCGCATTACCGATAAAAATTGCAGATCGCCGCCATTACTAGCAAATAAAAAATGATATATTAATAAGAATGTAAAAAATCTATCCCCTATTTTGTAGATGCTAACTTTTGCGCAAACCAATCAATAAACGCTTATTGCGATTTTTTTCAAAATTGTTGCTCTATTTTTGTTTATAGCGCAAAAAATAAAAACTGCAGAGGTGATCAAATACCACCAAAAGAAAGCTCTATTTGTGGAGAAAAAAAAATATGCCATTTTTGTTTGGGAGCCACGTCGCACGACCGCGCAATTGTCAGTTAAAGCGATGCAGTGCTGAATCGCAAAAAGTGGCCCGGTCATTGACCGGCAAAATGGTCCGGGGCTGAAGTGGTTAATCTAACCTATACTGTGAAAATTTATAATGAAAGGATGCTTGTAAATACATTATCTCGAGGCACATGCGCAGCGCTCTGTGACATGGACGCTTGATCACAAAGCTCCGTCCCGCTCCGTACTTTCGGCGCCCCCAGCAACGGGTATACACACCCCACATGTGCTACACTGGGACCGGAGCACTTGGGCAACCAGGGGGAATACCTGTATGCCGGTTGGATCGGCGAAAAAGGACTTACGAGCGCGATTCACAGCACTGTCAGGGGAGGCTAAGGCACCTAAAATTGCGGCGGACCGGCTGCCACATGGGATATCGCTCACAGGCACTCAGATCTCTTCTCCCTGGAGGAAATCGCTTCATGAGGTGGTATGTGGAGGTGCCCCCATAGCCAAAATTGACGATCTGGAAAATAGGTCCAGAAGGCTTAATTTCAGGATCAGACGTCTCCCAGACACTATCACAGACATACCGGAAGCAGTACACACCCTCATCAAAAGCCTTATACCAGACATCAGAGCCCACAGGCTGGAACTTGATCGGACCCACAAGGCTCTGGGTCCCCTTCGACCTGATGGGCTACTTCGTGACATAGTGGTCAAACCCCACTATTACGCTGTCAAAGAAGAAGTCATGAGGATAGCTCGCACCACCCCTCAAATTCACCTTATGGGACACACAGTACAAGTTTATGCCGATATCTCCCCCCTTCACCATCCAGAAAAGGCGAACACTTAAGCCCCTCTTAACGGTCCTGGCGCAGAAAAATATTAAAACATTGGTGGCTGTTCCCCTTTAGCCTGAAGTTTGATTATAATGGCAAGCCCTACAGATTTTCAATGCTCTCGGATGGATTCCTCCTGAAGAAACTGGTCCTCCTGCCTACGGATCCACCCTCTCCTATGCAAGCTTCTTGTTCTAGTCTGACCAAGTGGCCTCCTCCATCTAGCCCACTCGTCTCCATATGGCAGAAGCCCAAGTACAAGAAAGCCAAGGACGGAATCACTACTTGAACTGAAGGCCTGCTCCAGTGCTTCTCTCTTGATCCCCCACTTGTTTTTTTGGATCTGGGCCCATCGGTCCAACCGGACTCTTTATCTGACTACTCCCATGGAACTTCTGTTTACGCTGTGGCTCGGGCCTATCTAGTTGGACTCTTTACACTGCTTCAGTTGCTGCTTGTTCGCCCTTAGCAGCAGTGCAACCTCTTGTAGGCCATGATCAAGGACTTTGCTGTGTCTTCCTTTTTTTTATTTTTTTTATCAAAAAGGTTTTTATTGCTCACAGAACATTCACAGCATAAGAGTATGACATACCGTACACAGTATACAAACAGAATGGTAACATGACCACAATCCATGCGCATAACATGTAATAAGCATAAACAACAACATACATTTGGCCCATACTTGCCTACCAAACTCAAGCTATACCCCTAAGGCCCATTACCACAGATTCCCCAAAAATCTCCCATCCGTTCAGGCTTCACACCACTGGCCAACCAGTCCACCCCACTGCACCAACTGTGTCTTCCTTAGTCCCTCTTCTCCACGTCTGGGACTGCTCAAGGGAGTGCAGCGTATCCTTTCTGTTATGTCTGGTCTCCGGATTTCAGAAGATTATTCAACGCTAAGTGCCTTAAATCTCCCTGGGTCCCGCAAACTGCTCTTCAACATCCCCAGTGATCATTCTTGCTTCTCGTTCCCCTCCTACAGTAAACGGGACAGTGCACTAGTCGCGGGGCCACAAAACAAGTTTTCCATGGAGTTCCAAGGGTCATCGCCCTACCTAACCCACAGGTTGACTGATACCCGCTTCCTCCTTTGGAGGGCTCATCACCCGATTTATGCGGTTTTAGCCGTTTTTTTTCCTTCTTCTCTGTATTCCCAACGTTTTTTTTTTTTACCCTGTTCTAGCCTATCCTCCCTCAAGTGTTTACTCTGCGATGGTTGATGTGATGAATGTACCCTAGTTTGTCATAATCTGTTTGTTGGCAAATTTTTAGGGGGTGCCGTGTGCGGAGCGCCACAAGTGCACCTCCCCCTGTACTCGGAGCTGCAGTTTTTTCTGCTCCTGGTCGGGCTCTCCCCACTGGTCGGGGGGATACCATATATTTGTATCTCAGGATGTGGTGGAATTTTTTTTTCCCCATATCCCAGGATCCTACTCTCTCCTCCTCTTACTCTTATCCTGTTAGTGTCTCTTTCACCCTTTACTAACTCTTATGTTTTTTCAGTGACTATGTGGTCTTGCCCATTTGTGGGTCCCTGAAACATGCCCTCATGGACTCGTTCACAGCTTACGCTCATGGACCATTCTGCAGATGGAAGGTAGGTGATTGGGGTTCGCTGGCACTTCTCCCTAAACTGCTCCATGGGTGATCTTGCCACAAATTCACCTGCCCTACGCTTAGCCTCGCACAATGTGCAGGGGATCAACTCTCAAATTAAACGCCGAAAAATCTTCCAGTATTACCATGACCAAAAAATTTACACATTGGACCGGATTCACATACATAAGCGCATCTTTATGCCGCCGTAGCGTATCTTCTTTACGCTACGCAGAGAGGGAAGCATGGAATTCACAAAGCAAATGCTCCCAATGTTGCGCCGCCGTATAGTCGTAGGCGTAAGGCAGCGTAAGTGGAAGTGGGCGCGTTACATTTTAATGAAGCGTGACCCCATGCAAATGATGGGCTGAGCTTCAGACAAGTACTTAAAATTAACTGCGCATGCGTCGTACCTTGGACTATCCCAGTGTGCATGCTCACAAATCATGTCAAAACAACTGGCTAAAATACTGCCTACGACGTGAACGTAACCTACGCCCAGCCCTATTCACATACTACTTAAAAACTACGTAAAATTCGACGGCGCTCGTTCCCTGGTCCATACCTTTGCATGAGTTGTGCCTCCAATATGGGGAATAACTTTACGCTGGACATAGACCTTACACAAATCACTTAACCGCGTATTTCCCTCATTTGCATCGAAAATCAATGGGAGTGCCAAAAGCGTCCAGCGTAACTATGCGCCCACTATACACCCTGGCGTATGCAAGTTACGTCGGTCGGATGAAGCCTATTTTTCAATGTATCTAGCTTTGTGGGTCGGCGCATAGATACGACGGCGCACATTTTTACTTACGTCTGCGTATCTGGAGATACGTCGGCGTAAGTGCTTTGTGAATCCGGGCCATTGTTTCTTCAGGAAACACATTTCCCAAAATCATACAATCTGTCATTTATATACCCCAAATTCCCTATGTTCTACCAAGCTAACTCAGACAATGAGACTAAAGAAGTAGGATTATTCTTTTCCCATAACATAAGTTCTCACTGGTATCCGAATTTAAGGACCCAGATGGCAGGTTCATCCTTGTAAAAAGGCCTAATTGATGACAGCTTTACTCCCTCATCTCATACTATGCACAAAATAGAGGCCAATCAAAATTCTTTAAATCCCTCTTTTGCACTCTTGCCCCACTGCTTGAAGGCCTGGTCATCTATGGCAAAAAGGTTTAACTGGAGATTAAACGCCTCTATCCTTAGCAATCCCTCCCATGCTAGCAAAATTGAAAAAGACATTCAGGAATATTTCCTACTCAATGACATTGATAATATCTCCCCTACCACTTTATGGGCGGCACATAAATGCTTCATAAGGTGTAAACTGATCCAAAAGGACTCTAGGCTACGTAAGGCCTGCAAACTAGATATTGATAGGCTGGAGAGGGAATTCTCGGCTTTAAGCAAACATAAAACGCACACCCACCTCTAGTTCAGCCGCAAAGCTCAATACTGCGCACACAGCCCTTAAAAGGGGTGTTCCAGCCAAATTTAGTGTTTATTAAAAGTCAGCAGCTACAAAAAGTGTAGCTGCTGGCTTTTAATAAACACACACTCACCTGCTCCACAATTCAGCGTCGCGCCGGCCAGGGGCTCCGCTCCTCTCCCCCCTCCCTGGCCGGCGTCTTCATTCTAAGTGTGGGCACCCGACCATGACAGCCTTCGGCTTCACGGCCGGGCACCCGCTGCGCTCTCCTATTGGACAGGCAATCGCATGGGACCTGTCATGTGTCCCATGCGATCGCTTACAGGGAGGGGCTGCTGTAGGCGATTAAGCTTAATCGCCTAACCAGCCCCTCGGCGGAAGGAGAAAGTGAGACAGAAAGTCCCACTCCTCCTGAAGCCCCCACTCCCCCCCCCAAAATGACATGCCAAATGTGACATGTAAGGGGGTGATGAGTGGGATTAGCGGAAGTTCCAATTTTGGGTGGAACTCTGCTTTAATTTGGCCCCCACTGCCATAGCAGAAAAAAAATTACAATGGGAAGGAGGCAGGTTTTATCACCAAAAAGATAAGTTAGGCGTGATGCTGGCACATAGGCTGACCCCTAAATTAAGGTCCTTTACAATACCTAAAACACAATTATACAATGGATCCCTCTCTCAAAATCCCCAGAAAATTATGGAAGCTTTTCATGATTTCTACTGCTCCTTGTATAGTAAAAAAAGGAAAGGAGTCCTCACCCAGCATGATCGACTCCTTTTTAGGCTCTATAAAGATCCTCAAAATCCAGGACCATCACAGGGACAGCCTAGAGGCCCCGATCTCAGCTGAGGAAGTCTCTCAGGTCATCAAAAACCTTAAAAATAATTCTGCCCCTAGACCTGATGGCTTCTCGGTCCCGTATTACAAGCACTTTGCCCCAATACTGTCCACCTATCTGGCTCGTTGTTTTTAACCAGCTTCGAACTGGAACACTACTCAACAAGGCATTGAATTCAGCTATCATCACGGTACTACCTAAACCGGGTAAGGATACTAGCTGCACCGCTAATTATCGCCTCATATCATTGATAAATTATGATCTCAAAATTCTGATGAAAATTTTGGCGGATAGAATTTCCAACTTTATTGGCCTTTATATACACAAAGACCAAGTTGGCTTTATACCTGGGAGACAGGGCCCGATCAGCTCAGTAGAGCAATTGATACAATTTCTCTGCTAAGGTCTGAATGGGACAGTGGACCCCCGCAAACAGGGTTTTTGCTTTCTTTAGATCTCATGAAGGCGTTTGACTCAGTCTCCTGGTCCTTTTTATTGGCAATTTTGTAAATATGGAGTTTTGGTCAATCCTTTATGAACATAATAGGAGCACTCTATTCCAATCCGGAAGCAAAAATCAAAATTCAGGCATATTATTCGCAACCTTTTCCAATTCTCAATGGTACAAGACAAGGTTGTCCCTTGTCTCCACTGATCTTCGCCATGGTCATCGAGACCTTAGCTATCTCCATTCGGGACAGCCCTGACATACACGGAGTGAAATGTGACCCGAAAACCCACAAGTGTGCTCTTTTTGCTGATGAAATCTTACTCTTTATCACTTACCTCATTACCAAATCTATGCAGGGTACTAGATGACTTTGGCGGAGTCCCTGGTCTCAGGGTCAAGTACTCGAAATCCTTGGCACTAAACATCAACTTACCAGCAACCTTAGCCTGACAGCTTCAATAAACAATCTATATACCGCTAATTTTCCCCCAATCTATCGTAAACTGTGAGAGGATCTTGCACACTGGGATAAACTGGGCCTGTCCTGGCTAGGCAGAGTCAATTCGGTGAAAATGACCTTACTCCCACGAATCTTGTACTTATTTAGATTACCCATCTCCAGAAATTTCAATCCAAAATCACACACTTTATATGGGGAGTGAAGGGGCATAGGATTGCCAAGGGGACCCCATTTAGGATCAGAGATCAGGGAGGTGTAGGCTTGCCTAACCTTCTATGGTACCATCAGGCTGCACAGCTTTCTCAACTCTCCAATTTTAAAATAGATAGTGCACACCCTGACTGGGTACATATGGAACGACAAGCTATTCCCCACTACACTCTGGACTATATTATCTGGTCCCCAGCCAAATCTAGGCCTCCCATCATGGTCCCTACACTATCTCACTCCCTAGCATTATGGGACTCTCTCAAAACTCATCCATATCTGATTTCACACTGGCACCCATTGTCGCACATCTTCCGAAACCCTCTGTTCCTTCCTGGGATGGACATTAAATCATTCCAGTGGTGGTTAGACAAGGGTCTATATAGGATAAGACATTTTGTCAACCCTGCGGGGGCCCCTCACTCTTGCCCACTGCGTTAGTAAACTCGACATGCCGAGAACCGAAAGTATTAGATATCGCCAAATAGCCAATTTCCTCCAGTCCCTGCGGTCCTCAAACTCTCTCCCACTCTCGATCAGGGACTATGAACGTTGGTGTGGTCAGGCTATGGAGCAGAGGGGGAATATCGGTGATTTACCAATCACTTTCTAAAGGCTGAGACCAAAACGCTCTTTATGAGAGATTGGGAAACTGATTTGCAACAAACTTGGAGCATTGCAGAATGGCATAGAACTTCTAGCATGGCATCCAAGGGCATTCTAAAAACATAGCTCTGATCAAAGCGAACTTAAAAGTCATTATAAGGTGGTACTTGGTTTCCCTAAAAACTCCCCAAATCTACCCAACCGCCTCACCATTAATGTTTTCGCAACTGTAGTCATGTGGGGTCGATGCTACATATTTGGTGGGAATGTCCCAAGATCAGGGGACTATGGAATAAAATATTTCACACCATTAGGAAAATCACAGGTTTACCCATCGAAAGTCCCCTCAAGTAGCCCTTTTAAACTTCCCTTGCACTGGAGCCTCTAAACTAGTCCAACGCCTTCTCATGTTTATTTTCCTTGGGACCAAGCCAACGATTGCTCGGGCCTGGAAACAACTGACTGTACCCTTTCTCTTGGTCAAAAGGAAAATATCATGGATTATGGTCCAGGAGAAGACAGTTAGTATCCTCTTGGATACTGCTGATAAACACGATGCTACCTGGGAACCCTGGTCCAAATAATTATCCCTACCGCCTATCGCATCTCTCACACCCGGGTCCATGTAGATGGGCAAGTACCACCCGTCTTACAAGATATCACCACTACCTTATTTCTCTCTCTTTTTTTTTTCTCCTTCTTTCCTCTTTCTCTACATTTCACTATCACCCCACAGGTATCACTAACCTTTTATCTGACACCTTCTGCTTAATGTATGCTGACACCCTGTTATGTCTCTTTTCTCTGATAGTCCACTCAAGTGTTTAGGCATAGTACTCTTGTTGGCCATTTTCATTTTTTGTTCTACCATTGCCCTCGCTCTTTTTCATATTCCCTGCCACTGTTGTCACTCTGCATGTATGCACTTAGTGTTGTACTCTGCATGGGGGGGTGGGGCCTTCTCCCCCTACCGGAGCCGATTTTGTTGATGCTGATCCATTGTGGGCGCAGTGGACCTTTCTATCTTAGATATGCAATGTGTCCTTTTCTGTACTATTCCAGCAGTTATTTTGTGGATGTTTTACCTGTATTTCTGTTGATTTTCTCCATGCTGATATTTCAATAAAAATCTATTGAGAGTAAATACATTATCTCCGATCTTTTATGGCCTGTCTCATGGGAGGCGCCGAGACGTCAGATGGGTAGGTCACATGACTGCTGTGTTGGTCACGTGACCAGCCAGAACAGGAGTGGAAATAAGGTTTTTACTGGCATCATTTAACCACTTCAGTGGCATTAAAAATGCATTGTTTACTGTGAAAATCACAATTGCAGTTTGGGAGTTAACCACAATGGGGCGCTGAAGGGGTTAAGTGTTACCTCATCTGCGTTTTTAATTGTAGGGGGGTGTGGTGTCATCGATTGTGTTACCCTATATTAGCGCGCCCACGACCCACGGCTGGGCACTTAGAGGACGTACCTGTACGTGCTTGTGCCCAGCCATGCCATCCTGCCAACGTATATGTGCAGGAGGCGGTCCTTAAGTGGTTAAAGAAAAACATTTACACAGTATAGGATAGATCTTTACTTTTACTGCCAGCTACTAATTGTAGCGGGGGTGACACACACACACACACACACACACGCACGCACACACACAGGAACTGACAGGCAGGAAGGGAGGGGGAGAGTGGAGGGCAGAGGGATGACGAAGACACATAAACCATGGTTCAGCAGCCCCGATTACGGTAGTCAGCAAACATTGGGGGGGGGGGGGGGCACAGGAACTGGCAGGATCAACTAGTTTTTTTTATAGCTTAGAAAAGGGCAGATTCGACAACACAAGCACTGCTACAAAGAACCTTTTTTATAGTTCATTCTGATTTTATTATGTTATAACAATACATTATAGAATATAATACAGACATTGATGTGTTCAGATAAGTAATATAGTTATTTCATCTAATCAATTTCTGATATATTTTTGTTTCCATATATTGTTCAAAAAGACTATACAAAACCGGACTGGACAAGACAAAACCGGACTGGACAAGACAAGACTAGACATGACAAGACAGGTCAAGACAAACAAAACTGGACTAGACAAGACAAGACAACATACCCAAATACAAAAAAAAAAAAAAAAAATATATATATATACAAAAATACAAAAAAAAAAAAAAAAAAAAATTAGGGCAAGGTTAAGGATTGGTAGCAACAACCCCCACCACTCACCACTAATTTGTTCTGTTCCTACAAGTAATTTCTAAATTCTTGTTGTTTCTCTATATACTCTCCAGTGGACCCAAGTCCGAAGGTGTTCCTCATATGTATCCAATTCAAGTGCTAAAAGTGATTCCATCTTTTCTATACCATCCATTTCACTGGCCCATTCCTTAACTGATGGAGTTTGTATTGAGCGCCAGTGCCGTGGTATAACTAATCTTGCTGCTGTCAACCAGTGTCTCAAAAGACCCCTTTTAATATTCTTATATGATCCTGGTAGTATTGATAGCAAAGTGATTTGTGGTATATTTAATATTGGTTCCCCAGTAACTAAAGTGTATAGCTGCATAATTTTTTCCCAGAAATTTAAGATTGGGGGACATTCCCACCAAATGTGTAGCAATGAACCTTTAAATATATGGCATCGCCAACATATGTCTGATTTATCTGGGTATATACGCTTTAATGATATTGGGCTCCAATACCACCTGGAAAGAAGTTTGTAATTTGTCTCTTGTGCTTTAATTGTTAGTGACATACAATGTGTTAAATTAAATGCTTTCTTCCACTCTGCATCTTCAATTTGAACATTTAACTCATTCGCCCATTTCCTTATGTATTCAGGAAGTTCAGTGTGTTTTTTTATAGCTAATATCTTATAGATTGAAGATAAGACATGTTTTGTAGCAATAGAAGTTCAAACTGAGTTGTGTCTCTATACAAAAATGTATTTGAGGGAAGAGAGGACAAGAAAGATAATAGTTGCCGATATTCCAACCATTGCGTAAGTGAGGGCTTCGATGTAAAGATTAGGTTTAGTATAGGTGGAAATGCTGCCTGGCAAGTAATCTGGCACACTCTACGATGAGATTCTTTGTTCCAAATGAGGAAATCTTTACGTTTTAAAGCCGGCGGAAATCGTGGGTTACCAAATAAAGGTGTCATAGGTCCCACTAATGAGGAAAGTTCTAATTGTAGAATTGTTTTGGTCCAAATTTTTAATAGGTGGGATGTTAGGGAGGGCATAGTAGAAGATAAATCTCGATAGATATCACTATTCTCAAGGTCTAACCAAGGGAGGGCGGTAAGATCAAATTGATTTAGCCATTGCTCTATTAGTACCCATTGTTTAGTATTGGAGGAGTGGAACCAGTTCACTATCCTTGTTAATACTGCCGCTACATAATAATGGTAAAGATCAGGTGCACCCGCTCCTCCGTTCACTTTGGGTAGTGATAGTAATTTCTTTTTCAATCTATGTTTTTTTATGGCCCCAAATAAATTTTGTAAAGGCCGACTGTAGAGTAGAAAAATAAGATCTAGGGATAGAGACAGGCATGGTTTGGAAGAGATACAAAAACCGCGGTATTATATCCATTTTTAGAATATTAATCCTCCCAAACCACGAATATTGATTGTGATCATATTTTTTTAAATCCTGTAAGGTTCGTTGCATAAGAGGAATATAATTTGTTAGATATAAATGGTTCAGGTCAGAGGGGATAAAAATACCTAAATATTTTAATACCGAAGAACAGATTTTGAGTGGAAAACTATTTTTCAATACCGCCACTTGTTGTGGACTGAGTGACACATTGAGAATAACTGATTTTGATATATTTACTTTAAAGTTACTAAGGGTCCCAAAACGTTTAAATTCTGATAAAATAGCCGGTATGGAAACCTGTGGATTAGTGACATATAGCAATAGATCGTCAGCAAACAAGGCTAATTTTATTTCCGTTTGGTTTATCTGTATGCCCCCAATCAAAGGGTTCTGTCTAATTGCTATTGCTAGATGCTCCATTACCAGGACATAAAGTAAAGGTGATAGTGGGCATCCTTGTCGGGTACCATTTTGTATGGTGAAACTTGTTGATAACGATCCATTGATCTTTATCCTAGCCTCAGGTTTAGTATATAATGCCAGGATCTTGTGCAGTAAATTTGGGCCCAGACCTATTTGCATTAATGCTTGTTTTAAGAAGGGCCATCCAATTCGGTCAAAGGCCTTCTCTGCATCAACTGAAAGGAGACATACTGGTATTTTTGCTGTTTGAGCATAGTTCATTAATAAAAAAGTTTTTATAGTATTGTCCCGTGCTTCTCTACCTTGTACAAAACCCGTCTGGTCTAAGTGTACCAGGTTTGGAAGGAGAGGTTGGAGACGTAATGCAATTAATTTAGCAAAGATTTTTAAATCTATCCCAATTAATGAGATCGGGCGAAAACTGGAACATAAAGTTAGGTCCTTTTCCGGTTTCGGAATCAGAGTGATATGCGCTTCTAATGTCTGAGTTGAGAATTGATTCCTAGGGGAGATAGAATTTAATACTTGGAGCAAAAATGGAGATAGATATTCCTTGTAGGTTTTATAAAATTTTGGAGTGAATCCATCTGGGCCTGGACTCTTTCCTGATGGAATATCGGCAATCACATCCAATAATTCCTGAAGTTGAAAAGGACAATCTAACAATGTTCCTTTGTCATCACTTAATACTGGGATAGCTGTTTCCTGTACATAATCTTCAATTTGTTGATTGACTCCAACTACATCTTCCAAAGATGGTGATGGAGCTAAGTTATAGAGACCTGAGAAGTAATCTCTAAAAACATGTTGAATAGATTGTGGGTCTGACGTAATTTCTCCCGATGGCTTTTTTATACTGGGTATAAAGGTCTGGGATGAACGGGGATGCAATGTTCGTGATAATAGTCTCCCGCATTTATCCCCCAATTTATATCTTTCCAGAGCTCTTCTCTGTTCGTATGATTTATGGGATGTTTCAAATAGCTGCAATAGAGAGGCCCTTGTGGATGAAATATTAGCTAATATTTCTGCACGATGACTGGTTTTATGTAAAGTTTCTAAAGAGTGAAGCTTTGATAAAGTATTTTGGATAATTATGGATTTTTTCTTTTTAAGTCGTGAGCCATGTTGAATAAACAGACCCCGTAATACTGCTTTTAGAGCTTCCCATTTTAGGGGGAGTGCGGTTTCATCCTGGGCA